>JAHZNB010003768.1:0-24365 GCA_027744295.1 Callyntrura guangdongensis
ATAGATGTAAGCGTAGGCATAATGCAGTCGGTTTACTTATCTACCAATCACCAGACATTCTTAAATACAGAGGTTAAAACATTTAAATAGTAAATACGCCAAGTACCGTAAATACATTTTGTATTTAAATACTTTTAGACTTTATTACAATTACTTAGATAACGAAACTAGCAAGACAACGACTTATGTAATTTCATAAAGTGACCAAAAGGTTTAACTTTTAAAGGAAAATCCGTCATATGCGATACTAAGTGCTTGTACTTATATCGTAATATTAAAAAATACTATGACGTCTAGCTACATATATCACGATGGGTATTATTTTGTAATCTTTATTGTTGTTACATGAAATTATGATATTTACATTGAGATATCCAGCAAATATCTAGATTTTGTTATTGTACATTTATATTACATCAGCTGGACTTGGTAATAAAAATTGTCTCAAGACAATAATAAACAGTAAGAAAATATTTTCAAAATCTTTGTTTGAAATAGAACTCAATATTTAACGATCAATTATGGACACTATGTGAGGACAATATTTCCAAATTAAGTTAATGAACTTGGACACTTATCTCAAGCAACATACTTACGGGCGTTTATTCTTCCATAACCATAATGATTGTTAGGAAAGTTCATTGATCCACCACAAGTTTTATCCTCGCTAAGTGTATTATTGTCAGCATTGTTCTGCATAATTTGCTTGACCTTGTCATATGTCAGGGTAGGATTTTGGGAAAGCATTAGGGCTACAGTGCCAGCAACATGCGGACATGCCATTGATGTTCCAGAAATGGTATTATATGAGCTGTCCGTGGTGTGCCATGAGGAACGAATATCGGAGCCAGGAGCTAAAATGTGCGAGTCCGATCCCGTTAAAAATATTTTTTCTGGTCAATTCTTGTGCGTAGATTACAATAGCATTAGAAATACGCCCATTACTTGACACCCAGGACACCTTGCTCACATACCTATGCACGTGGCACCAATAGTATGCGTACCAAATGCAATAAACGCAGTTGTTTGCACTGTTGGAGGTGTCATGTTAGTTTCTATTGTTTAAAAACATAATTTTTCTACATTTTTTTCCACTAGACATTAGACTACACATTTAATTGCAATGATTGAATTATATTATGTATATACTTATGACTGCGTGTATTTCGTACATGGCTTCATAACACTTCATCTTAAAATTTCAGTGTTGGACACTGAAAAAAATGTCATTAAAACTTGGACAAACCTCAAGTGATATGAATAACACAATTTACAAAATATAAAAAACCATAATTGAGTGACAGAGCACACTAAATTGTGTTTACAACTGCGTTGATCGCCTATGGCATGCATATCTTTGAGCAACATTTGAAACTTAAGGTGCCTATTTCGTCAAAAACGGGCGTAATATTAGTTTTATCGTAGACGAGTTGGCCATAAAATGTATTTTGGTTCAACAGTCTCCCTCATTACTTCTTACCGCATACATCAGGTTTCGGTACACCCGTTACAGCAGACCCACGGGAAGAAAAGGAAGAAATGCCATCAGCGGCAGTAGTAGAACCGACAGCAATCACTTGAGGGCTATCAGCTGGAGAGTTTGCTGACCCGCAATTTGGGCCAGAGTTTCCTTGTGAGAATATTGGGATAATTCCAGCAGTACGCCAAGCGCTGATTACAGAGTTGTAAAATGAACTTCCTTGACCGCCTCCCCTGTTTTATTTAAACACTTTCGGTCAAGAGTACTTACCTTGCTAATCTTGTGATTATCTGTATTTCGTTTTTTACCAAGAGTTAGACACGAGATTTGGGGTCTTCTTGCAGTCAGAAGATGATCCATCGGGTAAAGTGGGGCATGTAATCCACTGTCCTGTTAATAATATATTGTGATACCGACAGGTATCTTATATTATTGTGATACCGACTTGACTTGTTTTACTTACCGCAAGCGGTGAGATCAGCCTCCGTACATGTCGCGCTAGAGCACCCACGACACGTTATCCATACAGCTTCCGGAGCAACCCCAATGCCATTGGTTCCGCAAATAGTTCCCCTTTCGAATATAAAATTAACGGTATTTAATATTATGGTTTGCCTGGGGAGGGCAATTATATTGAGATGACTGCATATTACATGGTGTGAGTTCCATGACCATCAGTGTCCATTGGAGTTGCAGATTTTAAAGTGGGGTCATACCATCCATACGGGGTCCTGAAGTTATTTTTTAGAGCCTCATGAGTGGGTCTTACACCAGTATCGATTGATGCTGAAAATAAAAATACACTCAGTTGAACATACACATATAATTCCGGTTAAGATCTGGTTGCAGATACCTGAGAAACCGTCGTAAACTCAGATTGATAGCTAGGTTGAACCGTTACACGATATGTCATAAAACGCTCAAATTCTTACAAACAACAACGTTTTTTCCTTTGATTCCTCCATTCCACACGGGCGGAGCCTCGATCATTTTAATTCCCCATTGATCATTGGCGCCGTTGTCGCTGCCAGGAGTTGGGCTTGGTACTGGAATTTCAATTTGCTCTCGGATATTATCTACTCCCTCTATTAAAGCAAGTTGGTTAACAAGATTAGCGTCGACTCCACTCATGTAAATTCCGTTGGTAATCCACAAGCTTTGGAATGGAACACCAAGAACTCCCAGAAACGTAAGTGCATTCTGTTGGGTACTAAGTCTGTGTTCTTCGAGTTGGGTCTTCAAAGCCGTTGTCTTTTCGGACTGGCTGGAGAACTTCTTATTGTTAACATTGTCAATAATTGCACTGGTTTCTGCAAACGTGAGGACGATATTAGCAACGTTATTTGCGTCTAGGGCTTGTAAAAGCTGACCATCGATCTTTGCATTAGGCTCACTTAGTGCAAGACCCCACAGGGTAGCAAAAACGAGACGAAACATTTTTTTGTTTGCCTCTATTTGTTCTGTTCACAGCCCAGACGAACAGTAACGAGTTTTAATGTCAGAGTTTATAAAGACAACATTATTATGCAAATGTACATGTCAGCATTATTTCCAATGTCGTTTTTACCATTAGCTCGTTACTTTATTAGTCAGTGTTGCAAACCAAATTTAAACTACCACCGTGTTTGCGTAATGCTTAAACTGTTTAAAATTCAGATGTTGCTTTTACAAGGGATATTATTTCGGTGTTACTAGCTCCAAGTATAACACACATGGAAATTTAAATATTTGAATATTACGTTGACCGCAAATTCGTTCTTCGTCTTTTATAAAATATATTCCAAATTTGTTAAAGATACACGTATTTTAGCTATAGTAAAAAACAAGAATGCTTTTACCCATAATTTACACAAGTACCGGTAGATTTTCGTTTGCCCATATGTTACTATAATCATCTCGGTCATGTCGACCAACGCAGCTAAACTGTGTTTGCTTTCTAAAAACTTACACACTGACGATGGAAAATTCCAGAAAAAATTGACACTTATCTTGATAAGATGAATGATATCCGAGCATATGTAGAAAATTGCTCTTGTACACGATATAGTTTCCCCATAGTGAGTTAGACTTTTCGTAGTACACAATACAACATTCCTATTTGTAGAACGTATTTACCTTATTAACGACAAAAAGGTAAGACCAGGTTTATCAGCGTAGTAAATTGATTTATAATTCTTTGGTCTTTTTCCTTTAGGGTATAAAACATGAGTATGGAAATAGTATATCTTGTTAGATGGTTAAGGATGGTTAGTTACCGAGTTGTTTTAATGATTGAGTATTGGTTAAGTTTAGTTTGGCTCCATACATGAAATATTTATTCCTTGATATCTGCACGCATTAAAAATATGCATTCAACAGAATAATCGCTGACTAAATAACAGTTGTGAAAATTTATGTCCTCGTTTCGTTTAGAACTTCATGCATTGATGTGTAAAACGCTTGACATTGCATTCGAGTTTATTACTTACTCTAAAAGACATTTCTTTGTTTTACTGTGAAACATTGGTTCTGTCACAGTAAAGTCTGTGTATTACTGGCTCATCTGAAAATAATTGCCGTGAATCTAAAATTGCATGACGCAGCAAATTCATCATGAAAGTAGTAACACATTGAATACAAGGCAAAGGCTAATCACTAATCACTAACAACAGTTGTGGAATTGTATGCATGGCAAATCCTGTACAATGGCTGCCATCATCATTCTCGCCAGACAAATGAAAAGGACTTGATGTTGTGGGAAGAGGAAAAACCTATCATATTATTAAAGGAAATAGTGGAATGCATTACATAGAGCAAGGCCAGTGTTTTTGTGTCCATAAAAAATGCTTGTCAAAAAGTAAAGATTGTAAAATTCAATGATTTTCATTAGGGCGAAAGTATTTGATGTGCGTTAATATTTTTATTGTTGCAGCAACGGTATAGAGCGCGCAGATTTTTCAATCCGTTCACGTTCATTTGGTAACAAAAAAGTGTTCAACAACTGAACGTCAACCAAAATATTGTTATCGCAAGGTGCGTAGAGATTACCGAATTACAAGAAATATAGATATTTTTGTAAATATAATCATTGAACAATTTCCTCTGGAACTTTCAGCAACTCTGCTTTATTAATTATTTATAAGAATTTTTTTCAGACGCTATCTGCAACTTACTTTTAAGTTACGAACCATATTTGTACTTAAGTATGTATATATCTAATAATCCAGTCTCTCATATGATCCGAGACTGTTAAGATGTTTCCCAGCTACCCGTGGGATGGATTTATTAAATAGCGTCTAAAGAAAGTTATAAGGCTTTCGTGCTTTTTAGGGTCTAGGCGTATTCCCCCCGGTGTGAACTCCTCCCGGTGTGTGAACTTCTCCCGGTGCAAACTCCCCCGGATCAAAGTCCCCCCAGTACTAACTCCCCATAGTGCTGATTCCCCACAATACGAAATGCCCCCGGTACAAAATCCCCCCGGAGAAAAGTCCCCACGGGTCAATCTCACCATAGTACTATCTCCTCCCAGTGCAAATTCCTCCCAAAAGAATCATACAGTTTTCTCGACGATATTACAGTGTCAGATGACTTTTTTCATAAAAATTGCTGGTATAATAATAACTACTACTAATACGACTGCTAAATCTTCGGTGCAAGGTCAAATATTTATCCATAAATCTATGGCCTATTATTTATGGAAGAGGTTCCGTATTTTTTTGTATTTCAAATGAGTATTTTTACACAACCTATTCACGTATCTTATCACCAACAAAAATTTAGACATTTTGAGTTAAATATAAATTAATAAAAAAAGGAAACGATACGAAAAAATGAAAAAATGATTAACGTAATGTTCATTGAATTTCACAAAGCATAGTTTTACAAATAAAAATTGGACAGTGTTGTTCATTGGTGTGATAACCGTAGTGTATGTGAAGTTAAAGGAGATCTGTACTCTAGGGCATTTGGTTTGGGGGGAGTTAGTATCGGGGAAATACGCCTAGCTTATCTGGGGGGAGTTAGTACTGTGGGGAGATTGACCCGTGGGGACTTTGCTACGGGAGAAGTTAGTACCGGGGGCATTTCGTATTGTGTGGAATTAGCACTGGGGGGAGTTAGTACTGGGGGGACTTTGATCCGGGGGAAATTTGCACCGGGAGAAGTTCACACACCGGGAGGAGTTTACACCGGGGGGAATACGCCTGCACCGGCTTTTTAATTTAATACTCCAATTTATATTTCTCACTATGTGATTGATTTTCATGCTCTTGTTATAGTTAAACGAAATGCAAAGCTGTATATACTATCCAAACATTGGTAGGTATTTTCCGAGCAGTTTGAAAGCATTATTGCTATCATCACTAAAAAGTACATTGCTACGAATACCAGTTCGTAAGGCAATCTGTAGCAACATAAATTAACCAGATACAAAATATCTTAACTCGTTAATTCAGTGAAATCGCTTACAAAAGTAATGCCAGCTAATGGAAAAACCGAAAAACAATTCCAGCAGCAAACATGCATTGATGGCTACAATCCACTGTTTGTATACCTAGATGTGTATAACAATTACAAACAGTTCTGTAGACAGCATATTGTATTCAATTAATTGTTTTAGATTACGTCCAAGAACATATGAAAAGTCATCATAAGTCGATTTAGAGCAATTAGTGTCTGTAAAAGTATGTTCTAAAGATAGCTAAACTTACCTTAATTACAATCTCTGATTACACTATCAACTCGCTACACTCCTGTGCCATAATCAAAAAAGCAGTCAGTAATGAATTTTGTTTTTAATTGTCACTGGTCAGGGACGGGCTGCCCTGGACAGAACTTGATCCAACTCTAGACTGTTACAGTGGTCAAAACGGATCAGTGTTAAAAAACGATCGTTTGAGTAGACACATGTTGCCTAAGTAATTCTATAACTTGGGATGTATGTAGTACTGTAAATATTGAGAACCGTTGTTAGCAACCGAAATTGGTTGGTAGTTGGTGATGATTTTGCGTAGTATTTGCCACACAATGCTGACTTATCTTGTAAAGGTTGCGATATGGAAGGGAATCAAACACACCATAATTCACAAAACAATAATTATCAATTTAAAATTAACAACACTGAACACCAGTTGGTTAGTTTTTTTTAAAATAGGTAAACGATTTAACTTTAACTTTTAATTTTATTTAATTTTAATTAATATTTTAAATTTAATTGATTAAAACTGTCTAAGGCAAAACTATTAATTTTTATCAACTCAGAAGCACAAAATTTCCTATCTTGCTGTAAGAGCTGACATACTCAAATTGGTACTCTCTTCTTTCTTATGCCAATGCCGACTGCAGTACAGGGTAATCTCTTTGAAAAACAGAGTACTAATACGTCAATCTATATTTTCAAGTGATGAGTTTTTAGGTCAAACCTGAGTCGTTCGCAAAGACGTTAATTTTTTCACTACTATCATTACTGATTTTTTGGTTTTTAATATTAAAATCACCTGCATCAATAAAACCATGCCTGAGCAGTAAAATTATTTATAAATATTATACTAACGTGGAAATCGTAAAAAGTAATACTGCCTTCAGTGTATATCAAAAAGCACTGAAACAAGGAATTAGTATCTAGGCTAGCATTTTTATACACGTGGTTCTTGTTTTGAAAATATCGATTAATTCATCATTTAACGTATCCTACAGAATATTAGAAAAGAGAAAGCTGTCAATTTGCATAACTAAATCCATGTTTTAAATCACACAATGCCAAAAATTTACTGCCCAGTTTAGTTTAAATTTTCCCGAATATAGAGTTTCATTGAAAATGTTTTCGAAGTTTATTTTTGTTTGATACTACTTGAACTGCAAAGACAGTGTACAGAGTTTTGTAGTAGCCCCTCCCCACCAGTTTTTACAAGCTTAGTTGTTCTCCGATAATGCGGATCATTTTTATTGAAAAATCTAGATGCCTTGCAGCAAGTGATTCTTCTTCAGCTGAACTGTATAGAGCCCTGTTTTTGTGTGCTGTAGCTCTACACTTTCTCTAAATTTTGTTATTGTGATGATGTACTCACTGTAATCTCTCGCAGGCGAGCACCCGAAAAGGTTTTATGAATCATTCAAGTCGGTTTAGGGCAAAAATGTACTTCGTGACGTGTTATCATTGGTCGCTTTGTGATTTTACTTAAATAGAACATTTCTATAATCAACGAGTTCACCATTTCATTTCCCTGCAAAAACGGGAAGCGGAGAAAGCTGCGTGGAAAAATAGCAAAAATATTTGACAAAAGTTATAGCTTCAAAGGAGATTTTCATCGGAAATGATTGTGAAATTGGTTTTCGTTTTAATTTTAATTTCCAAAAATGGAACAGGTTCTCACAAATTTGAAATTAAAAAGTATGATAAGTTGCTTGAAAATGAAATTGAGAAGTATTCGTATTACCACCGCGACCTAATAAAAGCTGCTAAATTGTCCTACTCCATGAAAGAAATACTTTATGAAAAAAATATGCTAAATTTGTTCCTGTCCCCCTTCTTTAACCAAAGCTGTTTTATTGCTTATCACAACTTCATGAACGTTGATCTACCACTCAGCAAGTACCCAGTGTTGATACAACGTGTAGTACCCCGAACAATGCATGAACAAAGGGTAAATAATGGGAGATCATCCAATCGCATAGTATTGGTTCCAGCAAATTTCCCTCCACTGATAATAAACGACACCAAAGAAAGTTACCCTTGTCCATCGTCAAGATTTTTGAGAGAACCCCGAATAAACATAATGGAAAAGTTGAGTGACGTGAGCTTTTGCACTCAGTTGGACTATATCCATCCAGTATGCCTCCGTGACAAAGCCTTGAAATTGCTTTGTTCGGGTGGACATGTTTCCACCAGATTTTGTCATAACGAACAGTTGGTTTGTGTCAAACTTAAACGTATTCCAGTACCGAAGCATACGATTTAGCCCTCCACAATCGTTGGTCCAGCCGTTTCAGTTACTTGTCGTCGAAACCAAATGAAATTTTGCAGAGAGTAATGCAAGATTTTCATGGTGGATGAAAAATAGTGCCGATGACAGTGTTTCTTCACCGCCATTCAAGACTCCATTGTTTGCAAGACTACTAATAACTTTTAATTGTAGCTTCATCAGTGATGTACCTGTTGTGGTGGTAGACATTATGAAACCCTGCTCTGAGTGCCTTAATGAAGTTTTTCAAATTTCCCTTCTACTGTCAGACGGAGTACTGCTTCATTAGCTACTCTTGCACAAACAGCGAGACAAGGGTCAAATGAAAATCGTCTTTGGTTCAACCAATTAGGTGACAAAACCCAAATGGAGAGAGGTATTTTTAAAAGCCTTGACCGATGCAAACCAGATTACCCCAAAACGGGTTACTCGCTTGCCACATCAACAGCACTCATTAGTGATCATGAGGAACGATTCCATCGAGCAGTTGCCCATGTACTAAAGAGCATTATGGGAAACTATACGGCTCGTACCACCAAAAATAACTACTGCATTTAGGATAAGGATTCGAGTTATCCGGTAGGCGTCTTAGGCAATTTTACATAACGTGGAGCATTAATAGCATCTCGAGATACAATCCACAAATCGGTAATGCTATGATTCTTAGCAATAAATTATCCAATCTGCGCTTTATCGATTGTGGAGAACGAGGTACAAGTCCATTTCCGGTTGAAGAGTTCTTCAAAGTATTTGATGGGTACGTTTGGATGTTCATCGGGATATTCGTTGCCGTTCTATCCCTTGTAATTTGCAGATATTCCGGTAAAGCTGCTACAAAAGGAATAAAATATCACTGGCTGTCTGTAATAATGGTGCTTGTAGAACAGGGGTGACCCTTTTGTGATAAACTTGTGAAAGATACTCGAATGAGATTGATCGTGAGTGAATTCATGTTGGTGGGAATCGTTCTGAGCAATACCTACAAGAACACCAATGTCTACAAGATGGTACAAGCCAGGCAGCCGATACCATATGAAAATTTGAGTGACCTCATTTACGACAAGTACGCTGTCTACACAAGAACGATCGGCATACAGCACTTTCATGGGGAACCTTTAAGCGAATTCGTAGACCTCGAAATCCTGCCACATTCAATCGTCAGTGATATTCCCAGAATAATGTTACGTTCTAAGTTGGACTTTTAAACGCACCAGATTTCCAGATGGAAGACAACAACAAGAGTAATTGGTATGTCACCCGGCTTCATCCTTCTACAGCAAATTCTTGACGGAACTTGTCAAACCCGGGTATTTTTCGGGAAATGATTACTCTACTAAATGACTTATTCCGGAAGCGATAGAGAAACTGAAAGAGACATATTACAGAAAAGAGGAACAAGAATGGTTTAGGAATCTTGCAGGTTGTATCAAAACTGCAGTGATCCTTCCGGAAATACTGTGTCACAGGTTTGAGCGGAATACTATTTAACAAATTGGTATGCATTTGGTGGGGAATATTGATCTTCACATATTTGACCGGAAACGGGGATTTTTACAATCAGGTATTTTGGAATGGTGGAGTGTATTCTTGAGAAATGCCAACCCAGGCGCAATAAAAATGTCATCAGCTTCTTTAACGCCTGCAAGTATGTCCGGAAATGTCAAGGTTATACTATTTATTTGGTTGCTTGGGGTAATGATTGCTATATTAGTTGCTTTAGTGGAAATTCGTAAATATATTTGGAGAGGATTCCCTGGCATCTTGACCCATATAGTACTGATAATTAAAGATGGTGTGTATTTTATCCTTAAAAAATGTGGGGCTTTCGTGTCAATTGCTTTAGGTAATACAGGTAAAGATATTTGGGTAGTTTTCAATCTCGTCAAGTCAACAACGCCAGCACATGCAACCAATTGTACAACTGATAACTTTCCGCATGTTAGTGCGGTGTGGATTATGAAAGTTAAATATGTCTTAAATGAACAGTTCATTGGGGCAAATTTAATGGTCAGGAATTTTCGAATCATGAACTGTTTATTTGAGAAATGTTGTTTAAACACATGTTGTTTTAAAGCCTTACTTTGGCATACATGTGTAAAGTGACTTAGATAATCGTCTTGTGCTTTAGTACGGATTCCATTAATTCTTACTATAATTCATTGCATTTACACTAGGCTTGATTTTTGATACTACATAAATTTTGTACGTTTAATAGAAATAAATACATTAGTTAAAATTTGAGCGTTAAATAAATACTATTTAGAGTTCGTAAAAAAATTAACCGACATCGTGTTGTTGTTGTCAGGCACACTCTGCACACGTACTCCAGAACATGCTTTACTTTTTCAATCATCGTTGTAGTCGTGCTCATAAAGTCGAAACAGACAGCACAGAAAGCAAACAGACGATTTTTTTAATATTTTTATTTCTAAAATTGACAAAGTGAAACCAAAGTCGCGTATTTCATAGATAGTATGGTTTGTCAGTTTTGCTTATGATATGAAAAGGATTTCATATTTGTAAATTTTTGTTTATCTACAATAGTTGCGCAATCATAAAAATAAATGCGGAAGCATTTTACTAACCACAAGGAAAATTCTGGAGGAAACAATAAAATATTGTTCATTATAATATTTTCTTTTTCGGTAATTTTCGTGTAAAGCTTAGATTTTTATTTTTAATATTTTTAATGCGCTATGTTTGTCATAGGTAGTATAGCTTCAAATAAAGTATTATTGCATGGTTGAAGGTAAAAGGCATTTATTTTTAATGTAGAAAATTACAAGTCTTCTAGCTCTGAGGGGATACTTGATGTTTTGATTATACCTGGAATTGATATAGTTTTTTTTTACTTATGCTTATGGTATGCTTATCTGCTGAAATTGAGTATGACAGCAAAATAATCCCAGAAAATATGGAGAGCTTAAAACAACTAATTTTTTAAGGGAAAGGGAATCAAATTTGGCTTACGAGGATAACCATCAAACCAAAAGAGGCTGATCCCATCTAATTTAAGTTTTTCTGATATAATTATATGCGCATATTACGTCAAGACTGAATTTACGCCAGTTGTATAACATACTTAAGGCCATGAGTTTCAAATGTGCTTTCAAATATATACAAACCAATTGTGATTTAAGTAGTACGGTGATGTGTCAAGTGCTGTCGGTAACCGAAACCGACTTTTCAGTTTTCAGTAACATTAAAATGTTTGAGGTTTTTATTAGTTTATTTTAATTAAATAGCAACAATTAACTAAATATCATTAGAATCAGTTTACAAAATTACACAAACCATTAAATAAAAGGCATTTTCGTCTAAAATTCAGGGCACATTAACATTCTAAAAAGATCAGCATTTGAGCGTTACCTGTCATCTGTTATAATATGTATACCAATATCTTTCAACAAGCACACCTGATCCCGCAAATGACAATTAATCGCGAGCCATTGTAGATAAATTGGGGTATTCATTTTCCCCGTAGTCCTTACCAATTGCGTCACTTAAAATATTTAAATCCATACTAAACAATTATTATGCTAAGTAATAACACAATTACCGATAAAACACCAATTGAACACTTTAACACATTTTTCACCATTTGTGTGACCAATCAATCCTTCTTAGCCATATTGCTGCAAAGATGATGGTAGCGAAAACATATGGCAAGCAGTAAGTATTCAGAATATGCATAATGGAAGTTTAATCATCCAAATGCGAATTCCAGTGTATGTTAAACAAAAATCGAAATCGAAGCAGTCGCTTTTCAGTTTTAAGGTGAAACCGATTCGATAACCGAAATCCATCGGTTTTAACTGAAGCAGAAAAATTGACAACCCAAAAGATGTGTCACATGGAGTTATTATGGAATTAAAACATGTTGTACAATGTACATCGAGTTATTCTTATGAGTTGATTTGTGTGAGTAGTTTTTCGCAGAGTGGTATCAGTGTCACCCCCCAAAATTTCGTGAAATCAATAATGACGCCATGTCCCAAGTACATCGAAAATTAAATGAGTGTAACAAAATTTAGAAAAACATTCTTTTTAAAATTATGGAGGTGAACAAGACACCTTAGAATGCATGCGACATCACTTGTCGCTTTGGAACTCATATCATTGCAGCCATATGTAAAGCTCAAGATGTCTGGAGTGCTTAAATCGGAGTAATTTTAATCTGGTCGTAATCTACGCATACGAATTAACTAAAAAATTCTATTGTTGACGTGATTGCACTCTGTTGGTTTGATAGTTTTCCTCGTAAGTCTTTTACATAAATTTTTTATTCACCAGCAACTAACATATAATGTTTTCAATTTAGGTCACAACAATCAATAAATAAGTTATTTTTATCATGAAAAATGGCCTACACTAAATAAAGCGTTGTATTAATATGTTGGATTGCAGGTTAAACGGGCTTAAGTCCAGGTGATTTATTTAACATTTTGGTCTTGCCGTGTCTACTTGTCTGTATTATCAACATTTTTAGAAACAAATCAAAATTGCGAAACTTGTAAATTTTGTACTCGAAAAATTAACAACTCGAAAATTTGTAAAACGTTGAAAAGCCCTACGGTTTTAGTCCAAATAATAAGTAAACCGTAAATTCAAAGCCAAAATTTTAATACAAGTATCTGTGGCACTGTGAAACGCACAAAATTTTGGAAAGATTAGTCATTCACAAGATCGTTTAAAAAATCATGTTGCTGACCGAAGTAGAAAAACAAGCTTTTCTGCTCCTCAATTGGTTATTCTTTTATATTCCTTGGTGCCAGCCGTTTCACTGGAATCAAAACTTCAACCAGTTGGAAATCGTTCGACCAGTTTTAAAATGGTTTCCCTTTTGCGGCATGATGTTTTTGGGGATGTTATATACTGCCGGCAACTTTAGCCTTATCATTTGGAGGGTCTACTTTAGCCCTGCACCAGAATTTACATTGGCAAATTGCTTAGTTCTTGAGATGTCATGCTGTTTTGCCTTGTTTGCTTTTACACTTTTTAAGCTGCTGTCTGACACAACAATTTTCTTCGCTGTCACAAAAATTGCTTTGGTGAGTTTTGTTGCACTGAAAGGTAAGGGAGTATTTTTATTATAGTTTTAACTTTCATGTGTCTCCAGCTCACAGAAACCGAGTTAAGTTTCTATGGACGATGTTGGTAATTAATTTGTATATTTTATCATTTGTAACAGAAGAATTTAATAGCCACAAGAGCTTGATGAAGTATATGCGTTTCCTTCCCGTACTGTTGATTGCCGTAACACCACTGTTTGGAACTTTTGGATTTATAATGTTCACCACAGACTGTATTGTGCAATTGCTAGACACATTTTGCTTTCCTTCAAAATACGAGCGAACGATCCAAATTATTATTTTAGAGCATGCATTCCGATTTAGTTTCATCTTTGTTATTTACGTAGATGCTAGCAGGGTTATATCCTTTTGGTATATCAACATGGTTGTTGTCGTCGATAGATTTGAGCAACTAAGCAGGTATTTGTTTGCTAAGGAAAAGTCGTTTAAAATGTTTAGATTATTTTATATCTACCTTCTTATAATCTGTCAGTCTGTTGAGCATAAAATCAATCGGATTATTTATCTAATACTTTACAGTATTTTTTGGTTGACTGTGACCACAATTTTCGTACTGTTTAAACTATCACCTACTTTAGTTTCACTTCCACTTTACCTAATATATGTGGTCACTTTGTTAGGTGTAGTCACCTTTCTAGGCACTATTATGCCTTTGCTGTGCAACTCGCTTGAAATGACGACGCAGTGTTTGGCGTATCATAAACTTAGGGCTGCATTGATTTTCTCAACAGAAAAGACTATGGCAACCAAAATTTACAAGTTGCAACTGCAGGCATTGAACCCACTTCGTTTCAAATATGGTAGCTTTTGCTATTTAGATAAAGATTTTGTGGTGGACTTTGTTTGTAATATAATTTATCGTTCTTTGGATGCAATACTAATATTCTAGGAAAATACAGCATCACACTATTTATTATATTGTAGCATCCATCATACTGATAATTTTTATTCATTGAGTTCTCACCAGTGTAAGTATACAGCTTGTCTGAAAACACTAACCAGGAATTATCCCGAAGTGTCCACAGCTCCGAGGGTGGCCATTAGTCAAAACTCAGTAATCTGGATATGCTGATCACGTATAAGAAGTCTGTTTGCTGTAAAACTGACAAATAATAATATTTTGGAACCATTTAAATTGCGACAAGCGCGCGCGCTTGAACCCACGTATGTACGCGTATGCATGTATATCAACCAAACACACCACCCGCTTTCAACTCAAAATAAAGTTTTTATGTAAAAATAATGTACAAGTGCATATAAAATGGTATAACTTTGTATAAAATTTTAATCTCCAACTACTTCAACGGGTAATTTAATAACAACAAAAATATTTTAATGTATTGACCTGTAATTTGACGATGTGATATTCGTATAATGTGTTATTAATATGCCTTTGTAAGACCTGCTCATTAGCAGGCAATCTTTTCAGTTGTTACTCAAACTAATATTGTGATCAATAAAAAGTGGAATAATAATTATAATAATAATATTAAATATATTGTTTGTTTATAAAATAAAAATGTTTCACTATCATTAAACCATGACTGATACCGCTTTTCACCTAGCAATTGTTCACGCTATTTTGATGTTTATGCATATATTCAATTGGAAAATTTTGAAAATTAATTCGGTGGCAACCTTAATATGACATAAACACACACAAAAAATTATTCATCGCGCGAATATTTATAAACATAATTTAAAATTACATTTTTGGAAACACATACCACTTGAATATAAACGGTTTCCTGTTTCTACTTCACACAAAACAATTTCCTATTTGAGATTCTTCCTTGAACTAAATCGATTGCAAAATTGAAATCTGTCAGTTTTATTGTGTTTTAATCTGACCGGACATGTGCATCAACATACAAGACAACATTGACTTTCATATTGACTATTATCGGGCATATGTAGCTATAATGAAAGTCACCGATGCTTGGCTCAAGACAAAGCCGGAGATAGCTTTTTCAAGACAAGATGTCCTACAAATTGCCTATGTGGGATTTAAGTTGTCAGGCACAAAGTTGAAAAACCTTGGGATGCAAATAAGCATAATGAATGGAAAGATTTTGACTTGTACATACAACATGAAATTGACGCTCATCGTAATTCATTAAAGACACTGACTATGCACCAGATTTCAGATGCACTTGTGTGGATTTATGAAAACTATATTTATGTAAACATGTACTTGGCATTGCGACTATGATAGATAAGTTTGGGTTACCTGCAGAAGCAATGACCGGAGGACTAGAATATAAAAAGAAACGGGGTCGTCCAAAGCGTATGAGTAAAGCACTTGCAAAACTTAGTAGAAAATTTGTATTATTTGTTAAGGTTAACAAGGTGTTGATTCTTGTTTCTTACCTTTAAATTTTTTTCGTGCTTCTACTTTTCACGGAGTGACGATTTATCAGAGCTTTTCCCCCAAAAATTAAACTATCATAACAAAACGGATGAATTATCAATAATCCAACCACGGTAACATTTATCCCAATTAGTTTTAACATGTGCGGAAACGCAGCAAAGGAGGAAATTATATTTTCATTAGTTATTTACGGTGACTTTCAATTATAGCAGGACTCCAGTTATAGAATCCTTTTATTTATAGCAGTCTCTAACAGGCTTATATTTAAAATGTAGCAGCTCTCCAGAAATATTATTTCTAATTTTAATGCATTTGTACACCATACCACAATTTTTCAACAACTCATAAAAAACCTTGTAACTAGACTCTTTTAAAAATAAAGTAAATACTCAAAAGTATCCCGTTTCAAACGTTAGCAGCTCTCCAAGTATAGCATCCTTTTGTTTAAAGCAGACCCCAGCAGACATTTCTTTAAAAATTTAACAGCTACTATAATTGGAAAGTTTACAGTATACAATCTTGCTCAGTATTGTAAAAAATATGATAATTTTCCTTAATGTTCTTTCATTCATAGAGAGTAACCCGCTTGCATGCGGGCGCATGTACTGCCAGTAAAGCGCCATTCTCGCATAATTACTGTATGGAAAAATTTTGGTTCTGGTGCTGGTACATTCAAATAGGGTTACATATGGAATTGCAACTGCATGGCAACAAAAGACTTTTCATTCTCTCATGCAGCTCATCAAGCTATTCGTTTGTGACGCCACTTTTCTTTGTTGTAATGGATGTGTGGAAATGGAAATAAAGTAAAGTCGCCTTCAGAGATTATATCACTCAAACCGTGGAAAATCATGAACGTAAGCAGACGAGAGAGAGCGTGAGCAGAGCGACTGTTTTTTTTATTAAATAGGCGATATGTGATATGCACTTTCGGGATGTCGGGAATATAAAACTCGGTGAGTGTTGATGATGACTGGGCAGTTTGGCAGTGGAAGTGCTGAGTGGTACACGGTACATAAGTGGTGCACGTTTAATTGAGCTTCGCATAACACCAAAAACCGCACAAGCAACACCAGGTAGCAGTAAAAATGCCAATCACGAAGGCGACGACAGCAACAGCATATGATTGGAAGAGTTGACTAAAAGTTAATTATCTCGAGAACAGTTGATACGGAAACGGGGAGTTAGGGGAATACTGTGCATCAAGCAATCATATTTCATGCAAATATTTGCCATACAAAAAACGGAAAATTAAATAGGTGTAAAATATTGGCTCGATTAATAGACTTATCAACTACTGAAAAAATAATCAGTAGTCAATACGATTGTCTTAATGTCTGTCTGTGTGTGTCCGCACGATAACTGTTGAACGCAAACAACTTTTAAGTAGTTTTCGGCAGTCGATAGGAATGGTCAATAGCTCTTATGAGTTCAAATATGGGGGTTTGAAGAAAACCATTTGAAAGTCAGCGGGGTCATTTTTTTATATTACAATAATTGCAGAAAATTGGTCAACAGATGCATATTATATAGTTATGACGCTTTACAAAGATAGATACTACAACAATTTACGGTGCAATACACATGCACACAAGAGGTTTAACCACTTACATATGCTTTGGAACCGAAAGGTTGGAGAGGGCTATGAACCTTGATGAAATTTTGGCAGTTGACACTGTTGACAGGACACTACAGGTTGACAACCCCTTAATACCGACAATAACAGAGATAAGATTACAATACATATCATAGAATATCATTGATTTAAAAAAAAGTTTTGTTGAAATATGAAACAAGTAATTGTTAAACACAAAATCAATATATAATTTCCGAACGACAGGAAACGAGTAAATTAAAAAATTATGGCCGCTGGATGCGAATTATTTAACAGAAGTGTTCAAAGGGAAACACAATTCTATTATTCATGTCTTGCAGTGCATAAAAAAGAATTGTCAGAATTGCACAAAGATATTAAAATCAAATTATTGATGAAAATTTATGCCTATGACACAACATCTTATTTCATGTACTTAACCGTCAGTTTTGGGAAAATGCCAAATTTCGAAGCCATTACACTAAACCTAACGCAAATGTTTAGCATTTGGCATTACTTTTAGCACAAAATTGTAAAATAAAAATAGCTTAATACCGGTACATTTAGCTCATGGTTGTTAAGGAACTGGAGATTAGCGTTATCGTTAATGTACTAACAAACATTATGAATCTCATGTACTGCGTGCTCTACGCCTGTGACGAAACGAAATTACAATACAATCCATTGTGTGTATGGTCATATGGATACACTGCGGCATTAGCAGAATCCTAGGGGTTATACACAAACTGTACCGCTAATTTCGGCAGACATGGTTGAATACGCTCATTGTCTCCATATTTTTCTTTCCCATCCATTCTAAAATTCAATATATGTAGAAAACATTCACATACTAATTCAAAGTTGCTCGTCTACACTTTGTGAACTCACAATAAATTCTGGTTTTAATTTAATAAACTATTTTCTAATGATGAATAAACTTATTATGCATGTTAATTATTACATGTAAATATTATTTATTCGTTGCTCACTAACATACCTTAGCCATTAGTGTAATTGTAATATAATTTTTGTAAAAGCGATTCTTTAGCGTTAGTGATCAACTTAATTTAAATATAACGCTATCGTTATCCTTAGGGTACGGAGGTTTGTTTCGTTAGCGTTACCGTTATCGCAGAGTGGTCTTCAAGTCTTAGCATTATCGATACTGTTAGAGCAACATTGTTGTGTACTCTGGCGATATCGTTAGCGTTAGCGGAACTTTGTCAGCATTTTAACGATTAGTGTAATTTTAAGTGCAAAATCATTTGTTTCCCAACACTGTTAACCATTTAGGCCAACCTAACAGTTTTTCTGCAATGTCAAATTTAACAAAACTAGTTTGGAACCCATTAAAAATATATATTGAGTATGTTGAAAAATTAACGGAGTTAAATAGCTGGCGAGTGGAGCAGAATAAAAGATATGGTCACTTAAATCGATACAGTGCTTTACCAATAATATTTATAAATCATGACTTTCATCCGCGTTAGTTAAAATGCGGTGTTAGTGTTACGCGTCTTAGACCCACATATTGAACACAGAAATGCGTAGACGGTCGATAACAGACTTGATTGTTTCTTCATGTTTATTAACCACACCGTTTTAAAGTTTAATGTAAAACACTTCGGAAACGTTCAACCTTTTACGTGTAAAGCACATGTGCAATATTTTATAAGCCAATTATACCTAAATGCCTACATAAAAGCCACTCAGTTTTGCAACACTTCTATAAGCTTACCCCTGCAATATCAAATTAAAAATCAACCAGGAACGACCCAGGAACCCATAAAAGTTTAGAATAGCATTGGCTCCATTTTCTAGAAATAAGGTGTAGGAGTTTACCAAATCGTTATCTCGGTTAACTTTTCAATACTCTGAATACAAAAGGGTGCCCAGGTTCTATTTGCACATCTTTGAATTCGAATTTTAAAAAATATACCAAAATGGGCAACTTGACCACTTATTATTATGAAAGTACTAGAGCTGAGAAGTTACTTCGCAGAAAAAAACATTGTTTTTTTATCAAGGTTCCCTCAGTACTTTCACCGGAAGTGGAAGCACTTATTTTGGAGCTTTCCGGGGGTATTCTATCTACAAAAGTATAATTTTTGCATTAATACAACGTGGTTTCACTGTCTTCGTGAAGTTTGTTCACAATGAAACTTATTCCGATGGAAAATCCAGGGAAGCGAAGCTATTGGTAACCCCCATCCCACCTCTAACCAGAAAGATGAAAAATGGACATTCTGCCCTCATCAAGATGATCAACCAGATGACTACAAAAGAAAATCCACCCACTAAAAGGGAAATGTCAAAACGATGGGGTGTGTCTAGGGGTACAGTCCAGCGTGTCACTGCAGAAGATTTGAACAAAAAATTTGGAAAAAGACGCCCGTATATGCGTTAAAACCTTCTCTCCGAGCAAACCGGAAGTCAAGCTGCCGGAAGCTCTATGGGGGTCATGTGGTTGGAAAAAAATGTGTATTCATCGTTTCCTTTGTTGAAGCATTCCTTTTTCTGAACGAATGCAAAAAATCTAGGCGTATCTGCTACGCAAAATAAAAATCTCGACTGGAACACCTTGTGGTGGTAAGAAAAGAAAAGTTCAGTGACATGTTTGTAGGTAGATGGGTCATTCATTATTGTGTGAATAACAATCCCATTGTTCAGGGTACTTACAATTGTCAAAATAAACTCTCAATATTATATTGAGCCTGTTTTATGACCGTTGGTAGAATTATACATCCCAGAATAGAATTATTGTACATCCCAACATTTCACGGTAAGGACGCCTAAAAGGTCTTCCTGTACCATAATGCTGCATCCTAACATACATCCAGGATGACCATGGAGTACGCCAAGGGGGTCAAACGAAAATTTGGGATAACCATCATTTCCAAAACAGAACCCCTAACGAAGTGTCCTAGTGCAAGCTCAATGGATTTCTTTGGATTTGGATACCTCAAACAACGGATTTTAAACGTCGGGCTATCTTCGTGGACGGTATTTGGAAAGTACGGCAGGATGAGCGGAGTAAACTTACTCCAGAAATGGTGCCGAAAATATTGAGATCGTGGAAAAGCCGGCGCCAAATTAGAAGTTTAAAGGATGCGGAACAAATTAAAAACTGCAAAATAGTACAACGTCAAAAATTGTAACTGTGGTCAACGTTCAAAGATGTGCGAATAGAATCTGGGCCACCCTAGGTATGCATATTTATTGGGTTCTAAATTGGCTTTGAGGGATTTGACACTGAAGTAACACTATTTGCTGAATTGGAGAGTAAGATACAAAGTGAAACCAAAACTAAATAACTTACATATTTTCTGACAAACAGAATTGCTGAATGTTTTTTGGTTTAGTCTTTATATTGAGGTCGAAGAGGTAAGTTGTTAGAAATAGAAAAAATGACGGACAAAAAAATTTCTGAATCTTCTTTAATCATACATGAAGACATCAATGTCTCCATTTTAAAAATCTCAAAAGATTTGCGTAAAACTGACAAGTTAGGATTATCACCGTCTGAAAACGAATTTTCTGGATACGAACGAACAACCGCCAATTATCTCGGTTATTTTGGCCTAACTGGGACGCAGTTCTACAGATACAAAGACTCCTTAGGCAAATACAATTTGCAGTCCACGTCCCTTGTCGCGCAATTTATATATTGGGGTCTTTATTTTAATCTCTTTGTAAGAGCCATATTTCCGTTCTTTTTGGTGACTGAGTATTTTGGACCGGTGGCATTTTTGGACAAAATTGCAGCTCTGGATTACATCTTGTTTGTATGGATAGGAATATTTAGTACTCTTGTTTGGAAACTTCGATATCCATTGCATGGTAAGTTAGTGATTTCATCAGTATTTATTGTAAAGTGAATTTAAGTTATTAAATTTTTAATAAAAATAATTTTCAGAAATACTGCATTCTTTCTGGACCGTCAAAAATTCCATATTTCGCAAAATTGGTTGTCCTGTAGAACTGAAGCTGACTAAGGACTGTGTGCTTTGGAATACCGTGTGGATCCATATGTAAATATACAATTATACTCCATACTCTATATAATAAATATCCATTCATATACCAAAAGTCATCAATAAATTCATGTGCTTCTTATTGATGTATAGATTTTCTAGTGCTATTGTTTGGGTTGCATGCTTTTTATATGCAGTTCAGTTCTATGACGATCCCAAATATTGTGGCTTCACATACTCCGCCTTTGACTGGGACAATTCGTTTTTACGAATAATTTTCTGCCTGCATGAAGTTTTCTTTATGTTGCTAATCTGTAACCACTTCACATCTTTACCAGGCCTGTGTACTTTTGAAAGTGTGTCCATGTCTAGCCTTATGCAGAAGATGACTGAGTCACTGAACAGACCAAGCCAAAAATTCACAACAAATAAACGGAGCTCAAGGGAACTCACAAAAAATTGGAGTACACGATTGATCAAGTCGTATTTGATTACAGGCAATTAATGCTGATTACCGTCCGATTTAATGAATGGATTGGATATAAAACTTTGGCGGTGCATGTATGCGCTTACGGTCAATTTATATCGGATGTTTATGTGGCCATTCATGTTTTGAAGGCAGGCGGGGGCTTTTTAAACGTTTGGTAAAAAAATTACTGCCACCATGACCTGAATGTCCGCATGATTTAGTAATCTAGTCTGTCATTCTGTAATTTTGTGAGTTAATTTGTTCGTGTCCCTGTATCTACAGGTTATTCTTGTAGGGCTGCTTGATCGGCATCTACATGATTTACAGGGTGTACAATTACATGTCTGAAGTTGCCGCAAAAAGCGAGGAGTTGCTAAGAGCGTTGAGGAAAAATATCGACGGTTTTGATATATCAAAACGAAGAATATACGGGAAGGCTCTTAAAACTTTCAAAGTCATTTCCATGCGTCTTGGTCCAATTGATGTTACAAGGATGACTGTCTTAAAAGCCATGGAGACATTTGCTAACTATTACGTTTGTGTGGCCTTCTGGTAACCTGGCTTTTGCATAAATTTTGACCATTTGAATAGATGTGCATTTAGATGTTTAATTGCAGTGATACATCATTAAATAAACTATCAATTTTTGAAAAGCACAGGTAGTGCAATTGCATTTGCAAGATTAATATGTACATTTTAATGTGGCGATTTTTTGTTGTTTTCCTATACTGGAGCTACGTAGCTTTTACTATTATATTCCAACGGTTGAAATTGTTAAAGACATTAGTATCACGAAAAACAATCATGGCAAATGAAACTAGGTACATATATTTTTTTTATTTTTTAATAGTTCGCCAAATCTCACAACATCGAAACACATGATACACAAAGTGGGAGGTGTTACTTTTTGCCACTGTACTTAGAATTACTATGTGGACCTGCCTTTTTATTTTTCAGGTTGAAGTAATACATCTTTAGAAGGAAGAGTAATACTGTAGTGCATGCTAAAATACGTGTAAAAAATGAATCTTGATGTCGTGGAAAAAAAGGTACACCACATTACCTCGTATGCATTACAAACTTAATACAACGTATTGTCGGAAAGATCTAGATCGCGACTATCTGCTAATATGCTACATAGGTTGTGGCATGAATTTCATGACGAGATAAGCGCTACTTAAAGATCAATCACAACATATTAAGCGACCGTCGTATTAGTGTCTGCTGTAGTTTTATCGGAGAACTCTCCGTTTGTTTTCATGATAAAGACACTTTTGTCATGGTAAAAGTTTATTTCCCGGGTTGTCCTGGTTTACATGATGACAATATTTAATGCCCGTTTTCGAAGTATGCTGCATTACAACAATACTTGGTGAAGTTATACTGCTAATGGTTTTTTACCTTCTTGGCATAATTAACGTTTTAAATCATGGAAGCGTTCTTTAAACTTACATGGAAATTTTTAAAATTTGAAAGGGAAATAATTTGTTTGGCAGAGTAAATAATTATTGAGCGAGAGAATTAAATTATTTGGGCAGAAACCGGTGGTTATCTTCTGCCTAAGTTAGATGTCTAACTCGGGGAGAAATCAAATACAAAATCCAATGTTAAAATTAAAATTGATGATGATTATGATAACCTGAATAATGCATGCGTTTATGGCATTAAACATTGTCATACATTTGTAATGGTAATTGCTCAATAGATATGAAGGCTCTTATAAATATAGATTTGTAAAGTGGGTCAAACAGTCTCGGTAGACTAATTAGTTTTTATTAGTTATCAGTGTAGTTGTTAGCATTGATACGTCATGATTAAATACATTCATAGAACTACATAAGAACAGTAAAGTACATTATAGTAAATGTAGCATAGTAAGTAAGTTTTAACAATTATAATAGCCAGTACGGAACTTTGAATTTTTAGAGACTGTCACTGAATAGAAGCATGCATATACTGTAATGGAGAAAAAAATCGGTTTTCCCGCCATTTAATCGCCTGTCGCTTCTTCTTTATCAATCGTATCTCAATCAGCAAATAGGAAAATTTTAAAATTAAAAAATAAAAAACATACAAACAAACATTGATAAAGAAGAAGTGACAGGTGATTAAATGTCGGGAAACCGATTCTTTCTCCATTACAGTATATGACACTAGTAGTATAGTGGGGTGTACCAAATCACAGGGTGGGGGTGGTGGTTGGTAGGTATGTGTCTATATAATAATATTAAAAGAGCGCGAGTTTGATGCTTCTTATATATTTAATATATTATAAAACAATACACAAAAAACAAGTGTGGTATGTAATTATATGTACAGTACAGTTTTTTGTTTAAAATTATTTGTAAAATTTATTATAATGCATAAGATATCTGCACTTTCCCCGGAATGGCTCACTGGGACTTAATTTTTGCCATAAGTTGATTGACTGCCTTTGTTGCCTGAT
>JAHZNB010003769.1:0-11488 GCA_027744295.1 Callyntrura guangdongensis
ACTTGTTGCGCTCCAGCATTTTTAAGGATATTTGTTACGTGTTGGCGTAGTTGTTCACTATTTTCATTGGCTATAACATCAACGTTGAGTAGCATAAGATTATGTCTACTCATGTAGGCACGCATTTTATCACGTTCAATTTTTATTTTTATTATTTCACTGTCTAGTTTGGTTACTTTTTCCTCTAATTCGACAATTTTGTCACTATGGTTTTTAAGCGAATCAGACACTTCAGTTTTGAGTTCAGTTATCGATTGTTTGATAGTATTTTGACTTATCGTAATGGCTTGTTCAACACTGTCCACTCTTGTCACTAATGTGTTTTGCACTTGGTCAATTTTATCAATAAGTGTATGCAGTTGATTAGTTGGTAATTGGGTGCCTTTTATAACATTTCTGGATTTTTTCGATGGCACTTCACATTCGTCGTTGGTTTGGTTATTAGATTGACGTTTCTTACCCCCCATTATTGGAAATATAAGTTATACTTGTACAAAAAGTATGTAGATTAGGGTGAGCTTTGTCTTGTGTATATTTTGTGTTAGAGTTTACTTTACTAGAGTTTTTACTGTTACAGAGTACTCTAAGCAGGAGAGGTTCTGTGCAGACGTGCTTACTGGAGCTCTGTCAGAATGTGAATGTGAATAAGTAATTAATAAATATATCTCATATTCACGATAAATACCAAATTATAAAATGAAGTATTTTAATTACAGCAGGCAAAAAATCTGTAACGAGACTGCTCACTTCCTACTAAAGAGAGATCATTGTAGTAACCAAACTGTGACATAACAGTGCGCGGATTATCTTATTTCCATGCTACAGGGATCTGAACTTTTCCAAATGACAATTAAATCCGGACAAATGCCACCATGAATGGCATCCACCAATATTCTACTAGACCAGTTATAGTTAGTTTATGGTTTCAAGGACTTGAAACATGAACAACCAATCTTCATTCTTTTAGATTCTCTTCTAGGCTTGAGAAGTCCGGATATTAAATATTTCAGGACCCACTGAGCTAGAACGAACAAGATGAAGAAAGTTTTATAGTTGTTTTAAGCATACATAGTGAGAACTTGCAAAATTTATGTAGAAGTGACTGCGTGGTACTATTGTCAAGAGGTCAAGAGCCGTTTTCGATATTTGTTAAAGCTGCATATACCACGCACTTGTTTTTAAAAGAATTAAATAATTATCAATTTGAATTACTATTTTTATTAACACTGTGTTGAGTGTTCAGTGAAAATATGAAGTGTTTGCCTGTTGTTAAATAAAAAGGGAAAATAGAACACGGTATCAATTCAATGAAATTGTAGGGATTTTGTTTAGCAGTAGTAGTCACTCTAGTTGTAGTAAAAAGTAGGTGTTAGGAATTAGGAAATAGGTTTCCCCAGATACTGATGGGTTGGGTGGTCAAATGAAACAGTATCAAGAAGTAGAGCAAATACCATATTAGACAGTAAAACTGCAATTACTAAGGAACAGTTTATTGCTAAAATGAGTAGTACACAGTACATAAACAGGCATGTACACGTACTCGTAGGAAAGAATTTATTTAGTAATTGGTTAAAAAATAAAATGTAGTATCAGAAGTATAGACGTAATGTTGCAATTCGTTGACAAACAAAAAAGTGCTTCTTGTCATTTGTTATTTTTCGATTTCCCATGACATGTACCAATAAAAGTGCGAAAACGTACTAACAATTTCATTTTTAATGATTAAAGATGTAAAATAAAAACCAAAAACCTAAAACAGAGTCACCTTAGTTTTGTTAAGTTTTTAAATCGATTTATATTGATATTTTTGATCATATATAAACATTTTATAATCTTTTCCACTTTTAGACTTTAAATCTTTGTGGAAATAGATTTCATTTGTAAAACGTGTCGCTAGTTTGACTTTTACAGTTTTGTAGAATCATGTCAATAATTATTAATACCGCAAACAGCATAATCACAATTGCCGCTAAAACCATAAAGAAGTACGTAGCTCTGAAAAGAACAAATATTAAAAAATTAGACTGATGCCTATAATTTTTACAATTACAAATTTTAGAGTCAGATGATAAAATGTTTAAAAGAAACTATGTGGTGACATACGCCAAGAGGTTTTTCGGGTGTCGATAAAAACGCGGACTCTCGTCAAACCACTCATTATCTTCAATTAGTTCCCCAGGATTGGCATTGTTGACGGTGTCACTGGAAATATAAGATGGTTCTAAATATTTAGTCCAGTCCTGGTTTGTTGGTACCTTTTTAAGTTCCCCATTTTCCACTTCTGAAGGTTTCTGTACCGGAAGTTCCACAGATGCGCAGGAGCCCATAGTTAGAAGTGCAGTAAAACTAAGAAAAAATTTTAGTTTCATTTTAAGTGAAATAGTTTGAGTTCTAGTGAGGTTTGTTACTGCCCTTAACTTCAACGAAATTACTACTGCAACGTAAGTCTTTTGTCTTTTGTAAATGATTCAATTCTGTTTGAAGGCCATATCATTGGTAGAGCTAAATAAAACCACAAAAATTCCATTAAATCATTTTATGACCTTGTGAATTGAATGAAATTGTAAAACATGTTTGTAATACTGAATGGGTATTGCTCAAGTGTTGTTAGAGGGAATCACGTAATTTCTCAAAAAAATTATATCAATGCTAATATATTGATTTAACCAAGTATTATATAACTTATTGAAAGAATAAGTATTGACAAATAAACTTAATGTGTTGGCACTTTATTCAAGGCATCTAATTATCTATAATTTTTCTTATTTTGTGAAGTCCCGTAAAATGTTTTATGCGTTTTCCCTAACAGACGGAAACTGCTGCATACGGTTTATCTTTTTACTTTTAAAACAGACAAGGCTTTTGAAAAGTGAGTTTGTTACCAATTTTTATTTTCGTATGGATATTTCATAAATACATGCATATGTAGGAATGCAGAAATGAATAGTAAAAATGAGTAAATTTTGTTTTATAACGCACTTACGTTCTCAAATTTGCTGGTATTTAGTTCGATCTGGTACATAAAAGTCAGAAATCGCAATGGGTTTTTTCAGTTCATTACACGTATTTGTCCGCTTGTTTTGATATACAACTCAGGGAAAGTTTTTATGAGAGCGGAGGCTCGGAGGCATTTATGTCAAATGTTTCTGACTGAAACATCCTCTTTCAAATTCCCGTCGGATGAAAGAAAAATCACAGATAAACTTAATAGTATACCATTCATTCATTTTTAATTTCCATAAATTGGAAAATTTATAGGGTTTACTTTTCAATTTTGGAAAAGTACGGCTGTGGGATTTTCCATGTTTATTATGTGACGGCTAAACAGTTGCAAATTTAAAAAGCTAATGAAGCGCATTTACATTGCTGAAGTAGTTTTATTCAACTTCATCAATACTAGATAAAATTTTGTACGCCGTTTCCAGTTGCAAAAAAAGTGCAGGATTTTGTGGCATTTCAAAATCATTTGGCAACCATCTGACAAAACTGACATATTCATAGACAAGTATGTTCATGTTGACAAACTCACTTAAAAGCGATCGATGTACCTCGTTTATTCACCAGCGCCAGTGTACAGAAGGGACACTGGGGGCCCATGCCCTCTCCCCAAATAGACAGTGCAAGACATTATGATGTAAACGTTCAAGTAAATAAAGTTATCAAAGTCGTCATTTTGATACATGGTGATATTTTCACTACAAGTTTTCAAGTCATACCGTTTCCAAGCATTACTAAGTTTTCATGTCGCCACATACAAGATTTCGAAGAGAGTCATTGCAAGTACATATACGCAAGAATCCGAACTTTTCATTTCAAACGTTTGAAAACAGAGTGAAGTTATCAATCCTACAGCTGTGTTTTCAGTAAGGATTGTCACAAGATTCGAATTTCAAATTACGTAGTCATTTGGAAAACAGTCTACGTAATTTTTTTAAATGAAATTCATATGGGATAAGTCTCATAACTCTACTATTGTATCGTAAAGTAAGTACAATTAGAATTCTTATTTTATTTACTTTACAGTTGAAAAATACTGATAAATGCTTTGAGTCTTTCGTCCATCAAAAAAGAACAAACAATACTCATTCAATTTATACAAAACAAAGTACAAAAGTTTAATTTAACTGTGCTAGTTAATACATGTTATTATTAAACATTAATTTCCTTATAACATTGCTTGTAAAGAATGTAAACGTTCAGCGTTCTGAAATATCTGTATTTGTGGTCAGGCTCAAATTTCATTCGAATCACGAAAGTCACGAAATGAAATTACCTTTGAAACTTAATTTTTCCTTTAGAATTGGTCGTTACCTTAGATAATACGACCTTTTTTAAGCAGTGATTATACATGGACGAATGATAGAGTACTTTCCTAAACTATTACAAACTTTTCCGCAGGGGGTTTTAATAAGTGTGCCAAAATAAATGACAAACGGTTCAAAAATACGGTGTCTTGGTGTAGGTCGAGTTTTCTAGTTTGTTAAGATGTGGGTATGTGTTTCACCGGTCAATAAATACTGACAGAAAAACTTTGGAATTAAAACGTCCACTTTTTATCTGTAAGCAAGCATAATATCTTGCAGGAAGCAATTGCTCTTGCATTGCATTTTTAATGATTTTTTGTGATAAAACATGTCATGACTTGTATATTATTGACTTATATTCATTGTTTCAGATATATGTTTGTTTTTTGGATGAGTTAAGAGTCAACATGTACTTCTTGATCCAAACATCGTATTATTTATTATACATACCTACAAACTTTCAAGTATAAGTCTAACTAGAAAATTTATAGTGATAACTTCTCACGATAAAATAGATGATCATGTAATCAGATAGTTAGATATTGTGTTGTTGTTGACTCCAAATACACTTTAGTAGGAAGTAGAGAATACGTCCAATTCCCTGATTTCGGTAAAACAAAGAGACGAACATGTCACTCACTATCCATTTCCTGTCCAACAATAAATAGTGACATATATTTGCGCAACTCTAAAATAAACAGAAATATTTAATTCAAATTGGTAAACCATAATATTTTCATACATATAAATTTTAGTCTTCATACGGACCCGGAAACGGTCTGCCATGTTTTGACATCAAACAGCCAACTGCGTCGTCCCACCGGACTACTCCTTGCTGTCAATGCTGTCCAAACAATTTTCTGTCGTTCGAGACAGCAAATAAATTTATTTTTATAAATGTTACAATGTCCTCGGAAAATTGAAGGCTTTTTGACTACTTCATTAATATTTCATGGCTAGGCTTACCTTGCAAGCATACATGACAATTTTTGATGATATCTTTGAGTGATGTCGCTGCGGAATTTTGACAGCATTTTGATCATCTGGCTACGTTTCAATTTTTACTAGGCTATGAAGCATCAACTCAACTATCAAAAACATTTCCTTCAATTTTAATTAGTTCCTAATAATCTTAATGTTTGAGCAAAGAACAAGTTATCAGAGTCATTAAAACGTCCGGCAACGAAAGGAAACAGTTACTTTCTGCTCTGGCACATATAAATACCAATAAGTGTTTTGTCCTGACGAAGAATGTAGAATAAATTCGAAAACTTGAGTAATTAAATTT
Organism: Callyntrura guangdongensis; assembly: GCA_027744295.1. Taxonomy (NCBI): domain Eukaryota; kingdom Metazoa; phylum Arthropoda; class Collembola; order Entomobryomorpha; family Paronellidae; genus Callyntrura; species Callyntrura guangdongensis. The sequence goes on from JAHZNB010003769.1 coordinate 5,593, forward strand.
ATCAACTTTAATTATCCCATTTTAATCCCGTGTTTTACTTATAATTATTAAAAGTTTTTAATAATTGAATACCCGTAACACAATGGATACCCAACCAGATAAAACTGACTCTACAAAAATGGTAACGTTAACATTTATACACCTCACCAAAATTTCCGTTTTGATTTCTAATATTGTTTCAAAGGTTGATGGCCAAAATGGACGTCAAGACCTGGAAAACATTTCAGCAATATCGTCACTTAAGCAATCTGCACATCTACCAAGATTTTCTCTAGCGAAATCAGCGCATCTTTTTTACAAAGTCTACTGTTACATACATCCTATTATATTGGAATGGGACTTTGAAAAAGAAATCTTCTACACATCTGGACTCGCAAGCAAAAAATATTGGATTTGGTTATGCAACGTGGCTTTTGTAACAGGAATGGCCACCATTTCTTCGACTTTATTTACTCTTTTTCAAAACCAAGAATTAGACAACTTTGCTGCCATGTTTTCATTTATCTGGCTAACTATTGCAGCATTTGACTTAGAATTTGTAAGGATTATTGTGTCTTTTAATAACGACATTGTTCTTGCTTTTCAAAGAATGCAACGGTTATGGATGACGTCGTCTTTTCAGTTTGGAAGAAATGTTACCAAACAATGGGCGACAATCGGGATTATAGCTCAGGGTTTGGTGATAGATGGGATTGTTGTCATTGTTGCATTTTGTATATTTCCCATCATCAAAGATTTTGACCCGTATTTCACAATAACTGGATACTTTCTAAACGATTACCAGAAAATCATTGGAACATCTGTCAGAGCAGTTTTCGTAATTGTATTTACGGTTGAGGGTGCACGATTGTATCTACTTTATATCATTTTAGTATTTCTTTGGTTGGAAATGCAATCCAAAAGCATGGAAGTCTTGCAAAATTCCAAGTGGACCTGCGCAAAATTTTGTCAGGCCTATCGCCATCTTCAGTTGGTAACACAAACTTGGGGCACGTCTTTCTCACAACTCATTCGAGTTGCGTTGTGCACACTATTCGCTCTCGTAACGATTTGTACAATCGTTGCTGTTCGACTTGTCTCCGTTCTCCCTTGGACTGCGTATTGTATTCTTGTACCTATTGTGGTTGTCGATAGTTTGAGCGTATATCTTCTCTTTCCATATTTCTTGGAAAGTTACGAAATCACAAAGTCACTTCTATGGAAACGGATACACAAAAAGCATGGTTTACACTGCAAACGGCAGCTGAGAGCTTTACGACCCATTTTCATAGGGTTTGGTAACTCATTTGTTCTCACAACGGAAACGAAAAAGTCGTATTACGCAGCCATTATTGAAACCACACTTAATGGGGTTCTTCTTTAAATGGACAACAAAAATTAAGCAACTAAATGGGGCCAAGTTTTTCCGATAACAAATTTTAGTACCAATTTGAAATACGTTTTAAACAAATCAAGTGGTGCGATTCTCCATTAGGCTTATCGGGTGTCAACAAAAACGCCGGCTCTCGGGGTAACTCTCATTATCTTCATTCACTTCCCAAAACTTTACATTGTTGTCAGTTTCACGGGATATTTAGGACGATTCTAGTTCTTTAACCTGTCTTACAAAGGAAGGTAGAGAGTTGTCCTATCGATAACAGGCTATCGTAAGTGCAGTCAGTCTGTCTGCAGCTTTTCAAGCTCTTCAAGTATCCGTTAGGCTAGTTCCAGAACGGGCACATGTAAACATATCTAATGGGATGTCCTTAGCGGATATGAAAATGTGTATTTTACTTAAATGCCAATATAATGTCGTAAGGTTGTTATTGAATACAGTCTGTATTATGCACAGAATAGTTAAATTAAGATTATATTGTGAACTTTCAACTATCGTTGATATTACTGCTATTAATCCTGTTGTGTCATTTTGCAGTACTCGGCTCTACTTGCTACAGTATATTATGTGGTTCATCTAAATTATTTGCTTCAGATTACGACTTGACATTTTCAGTTGTCAAACTTGACAGTACATTTTTAATTAACCTACTCTTTACGTCAGTATGTAGTCGGTGAAATACGAAACTGACTGCTTTGCACTGGTATTCGAGTATAGTACACATTGACCAATCCTGTAACGACATCCCATGAGATATGTTTACGCCTGTATCCCTGACAACTAAGCCCCTTTGGGAACTAGCCTGCAGGGTTAATGTAGAGCTTGAAAAGCTCTATCAGACTGAGATTATGATAACCCCTTATGGATCGGAAAACTCCATACTTTTCTTTTGGTAGATTGGTAATGACTTTTTAAACTCCCATTTTCTACGTCTGAAATTTATATATAGTTAGGAGTGTCGTAAAGATAAGTTTTATTGTGGTGTGCAGTGTGCCACTATACTTATTTTAACGAAATTAATACTGTAAGACAAAAAACTACTAACAACACAAAAACAAACAAAAACACATCGAGTTTTTTCCCTCTGGCAAAATCGATCAAATAACACCAAAAATCCCTGAAGCTTAATACCAAAATGCCCCGAACTTAAACATACCAATATTGCAAACTTATTCACTTACCCGAAAGAGGACAGCCTTGGCTACCTAAGGCTACTAATAATGTAACACTATAATTACAATTAACTAATATAATAATAATAGATAATACCCGTAAGCAAGAGTAAATATTTGCCATTTAGACGATTTTCGTACGACTGAATCTGATTGAAAAGATTCGGCGCACAGCAATAATAATTACACATTATGTACATATTTATACATATAGCGAAGGCAAGCCGCATCCTATTCATGTTTTTAAAATCATATATATACCAATGACAAAATCTAAATAAATATTCTTGGATTTTTAATTCTAAATTACTCTGCACAAGCGACGGACTGACAACACTAGTTGCTGCCGTTGAAATTATTCTCCTACCTACTCTCTCATCATTCATTCCATTCGACCTTCTAAATCTGAGCCAAGCATCAACCACTTTGGAAAGAATCGGAGCTACGCTTTGATAATTACCTATTGAAAAGCACACGCATATACCTCTATAAGTACTTTACTATCATTTAAAACAGTGCAAATCCAAGTCTGACAATACTACAAAATTAATTCTTTAAAAACGCTTCAACTCTCCTTTAAACCAACTCATTTGTTTTTGTGAAACCACAAAAATGCATTTAAAACAATTTATGACCTTGTATATTGAATAAAATGGATGGATATTGAAAAATAATGTTTATATGTATCTACTTTTATATATCATTTCTCTTCTTTTGCCAAGACCCGTAAAATGTTTATATGCGTAACGGAGTCTTTAGAAAACGACAATATGTTGCAAAGTTATATTTTTTTTTACTTCTAAAACAAATCTGTCAGTAATTTTTTTCGTATTGTTACCTGATAAATACTTAAGTGGAAATGACCGATAATAAAATCAAGTAAATTTGTTTCAAAGCGACCTTATATCGGTACTTCGCTGGTCTGATCTGGTACATGAGCGATTAAAAGCCCCCAATCAAGAATTAGTCTTAACCGTGAAGAGAAATAACGGCGGGTTTTGAATGTATTGTGAACTCTAATTTGGAGCACTGTAATGTAGCAACTTTCAGCTTTTGCGATACGCCTGTACCGGTTTTGAAAAGTTTCAGTGATTCAAACGTCCGTTAAATTTAACAGTGAAGCTAAGAGTTTACCTCCATAATTTATTCAACATTGAGTTGCTTCTGTTTGGTATAAAAACTACTGAAAATGCTAGCAATATTTTACTATGTAGGTGGTTTAATTGACTAAAATTTACAAAGGTTAGGTAAGTTATAATCTTAAATTTTATAATAAACTGTACGCCTTTATCAAATACTATGCACAACCGCCATGCATAACTATACTATTTCAAATTAGAAAAAAACATTCAAATGATGTCGAAAAGGATCCTTTAGAAACTTCAGTAGTAATATTAGGGAAAGAGAAGTTGTCAACCAATCCGGCTAAAACCTGGCATTCTTATACAAGTATCAAACGAGGTATATCTACACCAATTTTGAGTCATGGTTGTCATGTTTAAAAATCAAGAAAACCGGAAGAGGGCTCTTGTTTTTACCCAAAGGGGGGTCAGAGACATGTCATGTTGACATATGTTATATCCCTTGTCATTGCTAGTCGATGGTTGAAAACCACATTCCAAACAAACGAATTAACCGTGTCGAAGTTATAAACTAAACAATACTTGACCTAAAGTGACCTCTGGAGGTCACAAGGGTCATTCGTTTTTAATAAAAATATGATATACTGGTTGAAGTACTTAAGAAGTACATGTACACCGAATTTCCGCTCATTTGTTCGTGGTTGAACTTTGACCCCCAGTTTACCCTTAGGGGGTTTACCCCATTTGCCCATCTTCGAACCTGACCGTGCAATGGACCATACCTATCTATTGGCGGAAACAGAATTTCAAAATTTGAAAATTTGTTTCCCTTCAAAAGTAATCGCGTGGACAAGAAAGTGGAGACGGACGGGCAGACGAAAGGACGAGTCAGGACGACTATGTTTTTAAAGCATCTAGTGGATCCTTAATAATGTTTTCTAATGTTGAATGTTTCATATAAGTGTTTGATTTTAGAATGAGAGAATAGTCCATGCATATTTATTATTCCAAATATAAAGATTTCTAAAAAATATCAAAACTAAGTTCCAACTAGACAATTTATAGTTATGATTTTAACGCTAAAAAGGATGACCATGTAACTAGGAAGTTGGATGTTGGATTGTCGACATAAACTTGTAGCGCTAGGTAGTCACTAAACATACATTTTAACTCCAATTTTCTTTCATTTACGTCATCTAGACAGCTGTACTTTTTAGTTAAAAGGTATCCAACCACTCTAAATACATTTAGGTAGGAAGTAGAGAATACTGCCAATTCCATATTTCGGTAAAGCACAGAGAGAAAACATGTGACTATTCCTTTACTGTCCAACAATGAAGGTTGTCATGTATTTTACACAACACTGACATATCCAGAAATACATTCTGTTTTCAATTCAAATTGACAAAGAATACTATATTCACAATCATAATCATTTTATTTAGTTTCATAAAAACGCGCTTACGTTCCGCCAGGGTTTGACATCAAACAGACAACTCAGTCGTCCGACCAGACCACTCCAGACTGTCCATACAAATTTCCGTCGCTTGGGACAGCAAATAAATTATAGATATTTCAATGTGCCCGGAAAATGAAAGGTTTTTGACTACATCATTAATAATGCATTGTAGCGCTTACCTTCCAATCATAACGACATTTTAATGTTGGTGAGTAAAAATGCTGTAGAATGAAGACAACATTTCAATCACCGGGCCCAATTCCAATTTTTTACTCGGTTATGGAGTATTTAATTTCTAAAGAGCTTAATGTTCCAGCAAAAACATAAGTCATCGGAGTCGATACTATTGTCTGATACCCGACCCTAACAGAAACACCTAATATCTGCTCTGCTTTGGTTTTTAAAAATACGAATAAAAGTTTTTATATACTGAATACCCGTACGTGGAGACCCGTAATGGAGACCCAACCAGACAAATGTCACTCTGCAGACATGGTAACGCTCACAATTATTCACTTTACCTTAACTTCTCTATAATTTGCAATATTGCTCTGTATGGTGATGGAGAAAATCGACATCAAGAACTGGAAAGTATTTCAGCAATATTGTCACCTAAGGATTCTGTGCATTTGCCAACATTTTCTGTAGCAAAGTCAGTGCACCATTTTTATAAGATCTATCGCTACATTCATCCTGTTATACTAGAGTGGGATTATGAAAAAGAAATCTTCTACACATGTGGACTTGCAAACAAGAAATACTGGATTTGGCTATGGAACGTCGCTTTCATAACAGGCTTGGCAACCAT
>JAHZNB010003770.1:0-10026 GCA_027744295.1 Callyntrura guangdongensis
CATTGGTAACAAATGTCATGCATGTTGAACCTACCTAGTTCAATTCCATTTGTGGTACTTATGGCCACGAAGGTGTATTTCAATCTGCATGTGTCATGTTTTCTGTACTGTTTTCACAATTAGGATTTTTCGTTTTTATTGTCGTTAGTCGTTACTTTCTATCCATTATCTATCCACCTATTCTGTAATTGTAATAATGTAATTTTGATCCGCACAATTGCTGTTTTACGCAGGGTTCATGTCGAAAATTGTATACGATGGGGCAGAGCACATCCCAAAACAAACTCGTGATAATCTTTCCACTAGATGGATAAATTTCGCATCCGAAGCAAAGCGTGTTGGATTTACTACAATGCACTCGTTAAGTATAATGCCGCCAAAATGTAAGACGAATTAATTTTTTATGAATATATAACTATGTATTGTTGTTGATCGCGTATTTATAATGATTCCTTTCTAGTTATTGTAATTTTTTTTTATCTTTCATTAGGTATGGAGACGGATAAGCTTGAAAATTTTGATTGGCGAGACTATATTTTCAATAAACTTGTTCAAAAACACTCAATACCAACAGTGGTAACGAGTGATGGCGAACTAGTAGTAAAATAGTAAGTTACATATGCGATGTTACATATATTGTTGTTGTTACTATTAACTGTGAAATACTATTGCATTTTTATAAATTACAGCAAAAGTGAGTTTGCAAGTGGACAAGCTGTTGAGGTATTGGATAAGTCCTGTATATCAAGAATGCGTGTTGCGCAAGTAATCGACCTAGTGGGCGGACGTGTTCACGTTAGGTACTGGGATTCAAAAGTTGATTGTGGGAAAGCTGGTATGTGATTTTGTTTGGAAAATTACACTAATTATTTAGTTGCTATATCCTTGTTAGCTTATCATGGCGGCTTTGTAATCTCTTTTTATAGATTTTGTGTGCCATGAAAGATCTCCAGCTATTTTACCCACTGGTTGGTGTCGTACAGTTGGTCATGATATATCCGCACCAAACGGATACAGTAGCCCTATGTTGAAAGATGCAACACTTCAGGCCCTCATAAATTATGACAGCATGCCAAAAATCACAATCACAGAAGGAATGCGATTGGAGGCAGTAGACCCTTTGAATCCGTCTGTAATATCAGCTGCTACCGTAAGAAAAGTTTTAAAACACGGCTACATGATGGTCACCATTGATGGACATCATTCTGGTGCTGAAAAAAGGAAGCAAGCTGCGTTCTGTTACCACGTCACTTCTCCGCTTATTTTCTCATGTGGGTTCTGTGAGAAACGGGGACTAAAATTAGTTCCTCCAAAAGAGTTCAAGGGCGATCCAGCAACTTTCACATGGGACAAATATTTAGAGCAAGTTAAATGCGAAGCTCTGCCAATAAGAGGCCTTCGAAGAGATGATACCACCAATCACGGCGTCAAGACTGGCATGAAATTAGAAGCAGTGGATATTATGGAACCGCATCTTATCTGTGCAGCCACTGTGAGTAAAGTTGTTGGTAGATTGCTAAAGGTAAGTTTTGATGGATGGAGTGACGAGTATGACCAGTGGATGGATGTTAAATCGCCTGATCTGTTTCCGATGGGATGGTGTGAAGTTCAGCAATATCCTTTACAATATCCTCCAGGTGTGCCGAAACAACCTGCATTATCTTCCAATGGACACAACTCCTCCATAGGAAATAAGAATGGTGATTGATTAGTGTGCTGTGTGTTGTCTCATTTTAGACATCTTATAAAAAGCAATGGCCTTGCAAGAATTGGTACCGTACCAATGGTATGGCAATTCCATTTTGAAATGAAAATATGATTCAATTATTTTTGTAGAGATATACTCCAAACTTCCACTGTCTAGTATGAAATTTTAGTTTCCGTATATATTAAATTAAAACAGGCGAGATGTACTCTTTTTTGCGTAGTCTGGTAAGTGGAGTTGTAATGTAAATACTTGGTGTCACACGTATTTACAGAATACAAATATTACTAAAAATGTATTTGTAATTGTTACTATTGTGGAGTCATGTAATGAATTGAATTTTGATTGTATTTGTTGTTGTATAGTTCTAAAACAATGAAGTCAATAATGATGATGAATTGAAATACTTTTGAGTGCTTATATTTAGTTAGCGTTATTACAGCACATGCCAATCAAGCAATAATGGTATCAATCACTCTAACGTATTTTTGGATACGAAATATTATTAGCGGCTATTATACGGAGAAGAAGGATATGAATAAGGCATTTAATTTTTGTACTACTGTCATTTAAATTGGATTTGCAGCTTGAATTGTTGATCGAGTTGTATAAAGGGTTTTCTTCCCTGATTGTCTGTTGTTGTGGTATGTTTTGTAATCTCGATATAATGACGACTTGATTTTATTTTTGCTGAGCATTATCAGTTTATCACACTGGAGAATGTTGTGCTAAAAATTACAATATTAATTAAATTTTGTATTTCTTCCTGAAAAGTGAAAGGATAAGTCTCTGATTTTGGACGCTTATGCGCAGCATTTGCTGTTTCAGTGTAGATTTTGGTACATGAAATGAAATAAGTAATTATGAAAACGATTTTCTCATAAAATTAAGAGTATTTTGCACATTAGACTTTAAAAATAAGTTGATACAACTCGTTTAAAGTGAGTTTCTGTTATGTTACATGACGAATGAGGAATTTTTACGGGCTAGAAAGTGAAATTAACATAAAAATGACGGTCAGTGTCTTCAAATCAAATAAAAGGCAGCAATAGCTGTGTTCTAAAGAAAGACCTTTGTAATAGCCGGAAATTGGCCATGTCAAATTGTAATAGTTTTAGCAAACATATGTTTATATTTTAAAATCAACCATAATGTTAGTAAATAAATCAACATGAAAAAATACACATAAGACTGTTTGTGTCGGGTCCTAAAAAATCATGGGGTAATCATCATTTCCGTAATGGTCAAGTCATCATCATAGAAATCCTGATAATCACAAGTAAATAAATTTTTATTCCTTTCCTATTTTATATTTTTCTGTCTGTGGCACATGACTTACATTTCCACTCCTCTTTTGCCTGCTTCCTCGTAAAATAAATATTCATGTGGCTGATTGTGAATTTGTAATGAAACGAGTTTGGATAAAAATCGGAAGTAAAGTTGAAAATCAATGCATTTTAACAAGCCCAGGTAAACGAAATCTGCAGTTCTGCCACGATGGACAGAAAACAGAAAAAAAGCAGTTCAACCAAAAAGTCGAAAAATAGCCAATCTGACGACCCTTCAAGCCAACCTGAAACTTCGTTAGAAAAAAATGATGAAGCCCTAAGACCGAAGTCATTTACTTCAAAATTGAAGGTAAACAGTAAATATTAAAATGAAAAACAATTAGCAAGTACTATATCTGTATCTATTATATCTGTTAAATTGAAAGTAATCGAATCATGAACGAAGTGAGAGGTTAGCGGCATGACATAATAATAGCCATAGTTGACAATTGTCTGAGGAATAAATAAATTAATGATATTTTTTAAGTAGGATAATTTTATTATGCCCAGGGGATAGAAACGTTTTTCTTGTATAGTCAGTATCAGAAGCGTAATGGTTGAACGATTTTATTCATCGATCTTCGAGATTGATATTGTTGAGTTTTGAGTTATTCTCACATCACCCCATAAAAATGGTTAACACTCATTTGAATTTTAAAATGACTGTGTGATTTGACTTTGTGTTGGCTTTCAATTCGTTTACACTTATACTAATAGCATTAATTCATATGTTAGGCGATAGTATAGATTGGGTCTAAATGAAAGTTTATCTAATGCCAGAGATTTCTTTCATTGTTTAGTTAGTACGTATGGTTAGTAGCATGTAGTCAATGTTAACAAAGAAAGCTCCCCCAAAAAGTCAATAATTCAAATAGAACTCTTAAAATGAGGTTGTACATTTAGTCATTACATAATCATGTTTTCGGTAAAGGTAAAACCTTGAGTGCCTGTCATGTACTTGTACTGTGAAAATCCCTCAAATTACGTTCCAAACTTCCAAACCCACGAGTAAATAAACAGAAATATTATATTTAATATTTGTACTGGCACAATGCATAATATGTCCGGAAAATTTTTTGCATAATAAATTCTACTCTAATTCTAGCATCTGCAACTGGTGAGGTGTATTTTTACAAATGATGGTTGTGATGAGTGATGGTATGAGTTATAGCAATGAGGAACTTCCATTCATGACATTGTAAAGGAAAATAAGTGGTGCACATGTACAACAGCTAAAATACATGAAAACAGAATTCGAAAAAAAAATGTTAGTTTCACCAGTCATGTGTACAATGCGAATAGTTTATGCGTCAGCGAAAACTGTAAGTTATATTTTACCTGTTTTTTGTGAATATTAATGATTTGACAAGTAGGGAGAAATGGAGGTTATTCATCGTTCATTTCATTACGTTCATTCACGGTAAATTTAGAAAACACTGGGTCTCAAAATTTGCATTTTTAACATGTTGACGAGTATGAGTATGACTGCTAACATTCTTTGTATAAATTTGAGTATTTGTTCCTAACACTTCCAAAGTCCTCTGACCGGGTAAAGGGATCAAAATAAAACGCCGAGGTCACATCCAATTATGTTGGACAATCAATTATCAACGCTAGATTAGATTTTAAGTTATGAAGCCAACCCTTGGAAAAACGCATACGGCTGGATGGCACCACAGACAAAATGACAAAATCTTGCCATATTGCAGCTGCAGTACTGCGCTACCTATTACAGTAAACTTGTACTGCTCAAGCTGAGCCCATGACTTTGCTTATTGGGACGTTTTCGGTTGATACATACATATGGTTGAGATAAGGAAAACTTATTTTGTGTAACTACGATTGCAGTGTATTTACACACTACACGAGCGACTACGAGTACTACGACACGACTGTTGCAAAAAGTAAAAAAGTCCAGTCATTTCTAAAACTGGACACATCTGTCATTATTTTGAACGTTATTCAGATCTAGATTGTTCGTCTAGTTGACACAGATGACATTAAAATAAAGTTGCTGCGTAGTTTCCTCCATTGTCAAGCTTTTAATTTTGTTCGCGTAGTGAACCACTTAAAAAATATAAATTAACATAATTTTTATGCATATATATACATACATTTTGATTTTTAAGCTGATTTGTCCAGTAAAGTTGATGGGATCGACGGTGGCATCAGTTACAATTGTATCTAATTAAAAGTGTAATATCCCGTTTTTTACACGTCATAAGTCGTAATCCTATTAACGGAAGAAACTCGAGTTTAGCAGTGATCTCGCCATCTCGTACACACGCATATTTTAAGCCTCATTCATCGTGATCACGTGTGACGTGTCATAAAATGGTCATTGTGTAGTAAAAGTGTCATCCCAATAACAAGTGTACTTGACACGTCGATTTTGCCAAATGTTTACCTTCCACTTCCCCTCACTCTATATATTGTCCACAATACGTTCGGATCTGTGGCAAGTGTATGAGTCGATAAAGAAAAATTTAAATTCGACGTACGCAGCTTGGATTCCTACAGACTTGGAGTACTTGTTTGATTCGGCGTCATTTCTTCCTGACTTTGACATTCTAGATGATTTTCAATGGAAACTCTTTAAAATATTGGTTTTCATCGTGTTCATCAATCTTTTCTTAATATTGGTGGCTTGGCGAGTGTATGGTGAAAGCATTGCTGATAAATTTTTAAGACCATCGTCAAATGTGTTATTGATAGAAGAACTAAAACAATCTATTGCCGAGTTGAAACTACCGAAAGAACATTCTCCTAGACTTTAAAGTGTACGTACAGATTGTACCCCTGTGCTACAATTGATGGTACAAAAATTTCCCTGAATAATTTCCTAATTATCGTCAAAATTTTTTCTTTACAATGGATGCTCTAAAGAAATTCATCAGTAAAAAGAAGACAGATGTCAAATTTAAAACTGCTGGCCCGGGTCATAAACTAACAGAAGTTGATGGTTCAAAAAAACCTGGCCCTTCGGCTGGTTCATCATCCGGAAGAGCAGGGGAGAAGGCATCTGTAGCGCCGTCAGAAGAAAGACGTCAAGCTGCTGCTGCGGCATTGGCTCGTTTAGAAAAACAAAAAAGGCCAGAAGTGAACGAAAGAGAAAGGCTAGCAAACCGGCAAATGGCATTCATAAAAGGTAACTGACCTAAAAACGTATAATTTTGCACAAAATTTCATGTCCTTATAGTAAACATAGCATTAATCATCAAATAGTGAGCAATTATGACTTTAAATTCATATAGAACAAGTACGCAAGGAACTTGAGGCTGAAGCGAGATTAAAAGAATCGGGTCTGGCTCCAGAGCCTAGTTCGCAAGTGGTTCCTGAAAGTATGTCAGTAACAGAGAGGGTCATTGAGCCAGGATCGTATGCCGTGGACGGAATATTTTACAAGTGTCCTCTAATCGGTAAAAAATTAATAATAAATTTCCAATACCCACCAAAGCATTCGTGTGATTGTGTGGGATGTTAAAACAATCTGGTTTTGCAAATTTAACGTAGGACCCGAAGTCTTATCCAAAGAAGAAATTCAAGAAAAAATTCAACAATTTTTATGGGAACAACCAGAGGAAGAGCTTGCCATTACATCTTGTTTGATGATTCACTCTTGCAACAGACCTGTTGAGAAAGTATGTAACTGTAAAAATTAAAAATTCACTTCTTGTTTGAAGCACGTTGTAAACGACATAAAATTTATGCTCAGTTTTAATGTTTTTAGGTGAATACTTGTGTCGACATTCTGTGTAAATATCTTGATAACATTATCGCAAATCCAGATAATCCCAAGGTTAGGAAAATTCGATTTGCAAATAAAGCTTACCAAGATAAAATCAGTGTGGTCGAAGGAGCAACTCAATTCTTGAGGGCTACGGGGTTCCAGCAAACTCGCTTAAGAAATGATGATAATGGGGAAGACGAAGATGTTTGGTTCTTCACTCCACCTGATGATAATATGGAGTCTGCTATTGCTCATATTACGGTACGAAACTAAAAATATATCACGTCGCATAATAAGTTTAATCACTGTCACATTGTGTAATTCATGTCAACAAACGAAACGCCTTACCTGTTGTAGGAATTAAGGGACACGTTGAAGCAGACTACCCCAATTAGACCGGAATTGGATAGAAATCTTCAGGTTCTAATGCCAGCCGAGGTGAAACAGCGAAAAGAACTACCACCCGAGTTTTATCAGTTGAGTGTTGAAGAGATTAAACGTGAGCAACGAAATAAAGCTGAAGCTGCCGAACGAGAATTAACACTTCGAACAAAAGCCCAGCGGGAAAGGGACGAACTAAATGAGCAACGTATTTATAGATATTGCGTGATGAGAATAAGATTCCCGGATGGTTTCACACTACAGGTTCAATTAAATAAGTAAATAAATACTCGTCTTGTGACTTGGTGCGTTAACTGTTTTTTTGCAAAATCATTTATTTTTTATATTTTAGGGTACGTTTTGGGCACACGAAAAGACCAGTGATTTGTACAACTTTGTGAGCGAAAATCTTGTGAGTGAAGATTTGCAGTTTACTTTGAAAATGCCCCGAGGAGAACCTCTTACCTCTATGGAATCTACTATAACGGAAAATCGACTTCCACCCGCATCCATCGTTAATTTTCACCCCGAAAATCCTCCAGCTGAGATAGCAGCAGGAGAAATTTCTTATTTAAAACCAGAAATATTGGCTCTAGTCAAATCAATGGAGTGAATTTTTGTAAAAATGCAATTTATGGACACAAGCTCCATCGGTATACCTGTATGTCTGTGTGTGCTACGAAAAACAGTGGGCAGTTCGAGTTCGGGAGTTGCGGTTGCGACTGGTCCACTGGTTTAACAACTTATATTTTCCGTCATATTTCTTCTTGTATATCAATCCGTATTTATCCAGTTTAGCGTCTCAAATATAATTTTTAAGTTACACCAGAATAATATATTCTTCCGCCCTTCACTCTCTACCTATATGTTTTCCTTCAAATTTTGTGATTTTCTGTGATTTTATGCATTTTTAATTTGAAAATACATTTAATTATGCACTATCAACTATTTTAAGTTACAATCATTCACAACTACTATCAATTTGCGTTTCTTCGAAAAATTAACGTGTATCTGTGTGGCAAGTCGCATATTGTGCATGCTTGTGGTAAAATTAATATAAGTAACTAATATATTACAACATAATAAAACTACATAAACCCGTCGTAAAACTTTCTTCTTGGATTTTTTTTCTTTTGAAGCATTAACCTCCTATGGTCATTTAGAAACGCCGCAGTTGTGCGTCATTGTGATTTATGGAACTAAAAGCAAGGTATAAACCCAGTGAGAGAATATCATTGTCAGCAATTGAAAACAATACTTACCTATTTGTCTTGTCAACCTTTTTTCTATTCTATCTCTACCTTTATTGGCTCCAACTCTAATTCAAGAGCGACAATAGGTCCATTATGTGAATAACGACAAGGTTTCATGCATATTATAAAAATTCAATCGTCACAATTTTTGATCAAATTAAGCTTTGTTCTAACAAGTAAACCCATTAACTAATTTTGTGTAAACGTATTGTCACAATCATCATCTAATTATGTTTTGTTTGCCCTAAGTCGCGACTACGTTTATTTCTTCCTGTCAAATACTATTCTGCACCGTACTGTAGTGTAGTGCACTGACTACTGTATTTACACATTACACATCTACAGTTACAGTTGTTTATGTTGGTAATTGCTAATCCATATACCTAATAATAGTGTTTGTCTGGTTAACTTTTATTCCTAATACTTGCATTGCAGCTAATTGTGAATCCTTTAATGTTGTTCTTATCCTAATTATCCGGGCGTGAGAACGAAATAAAAGATGTTTTATGACTTTTCAATAATAATAAAATACAAAGGCATATACACATTAACATACATACATATTGCATAGTATTCTGGCTACATACAAGCTCTGTTAAAATTATCTTGAGCCTATCAGTTTCTCCTCCAGTTGATTATGTTATCTTGCATGAAATAGCTGTGTAGCTGAGGTTGCACGCAGAAAAGATATACCATTCTACTAGATTGTATAAATTATCAGACCACATTATTATCTAGTTTGGATGAAGGAAAAGGCACACCAGCCAGACTGTAATGGTCAACAGGCAACAACTTTCAACTTTTCAGCATTATGTAAGGGCAAGTGGTAGGAAAGTAATCTCTTCTTTCCAGATATCCAATATCATTCAAATACGCACCCCTAAAAAAAACTCTCGTCATTTCGTCAATACTGCATAGCATCAACATCCTCATGTTGCAGTGGTTTTCTGTGTGTACCATGAAAGAAGCTCTATAAGAACCCAGCAAACGCATAACTGTTTCATAACTTGAATTATCATGTAAAATATAAAATATATGCCAGTCAAGGACATATTATTAGCTACCTACTGGGTGAGTGGCTTCTTGAAGAAATAAAAAGACCAAGGAATGCGAGAAGACGGTTCTTTTTACGAGTTTTCAGTCGTGTGAGGAAGACGTTGTGCAGCAGACTGGAGAAGTCAGTTTCGTGTTAACACACGCACCGGATACATTGCAATTCTGTGTTTAATTTGAAAATATTATTTGTGTAAATTAACGCTTACAGGATGGCTTCTTACGGTAAAACAAAACAAAATCATATTTTTTCACCACCACAAATATATTAATTTGTGTCATCATAATCATAATTAAACGTAAGTAAAACGAGAATATTTTTCCTCCCTGGGAATTGGGAATATAGCTCTGCTCTCCGTGTCCGACAAACAAGGTCTGCTAGAATTGGCCACAAGACTGAACAAAGTTGGCTTGGAACTTGTAGCTTCTGGTGGCACTGCTACAGCACTTCGTAATGCCGGCTTAACGGTGAGCTTTGGAAAATTTGGGTAGAAAAAAATGGATTGGCGTGATAGTGGATCGAGCTTGAGAATTAATTCCCCTTCGTTAATGTGCACAATATCAAGTGACATTCCT
>JAHZNB010003771.1:0-13808 GCA_027744295.1 Callyntrura guangdongensis
CAACGACTCTATGGTCCATGTCAAATCTCGTGGCTTCTCCGATCCATTAAACGGGCAACGTCTGTTCTCTGCTCATATCTTTATTTCATAAAAATTTTCCTTCCTTTTTCCTCTTCATCCATCTACTGATCTATTCATTCACCAGCATTCTTTTTTTCGCTTCCTTCTCCTTCAAAAATCCTTCATCCATATTATCCTGCTGTTATATCCTTCTACCACTACGACCACCACCGCCACCACCATCATCATCGTCATCATCACCACCATGAACATCAGCAGTAGCGACATTGCACAAAAATAATATCATTTCTTGTGTTCAAACCCTTTTTTCCTTTGGGATTTTTTATTTTTTTTTACAAAAAGGCAAGCAGATGACATGCATACGTTGCAAATGCAAGAGAAAAAAGGAGCCCACATGAGCATTTTGGTAAAAATGCATAATATCACGACACATCGCATTCCTTCACAAAAATGTCCCCTGATATGAAAGAAAGTGGAAAGAGAGGGAAAAACTTTATTTTCTGGTGTGGAGTTTTCTTGCCAACTTTTCCATCTCCCTGTCTCTCTTATGATGACGATGTGCGCTGTTCTGTCTCGTATAATCATAATAATGGATAGAGATGAAAAGTTGACATTGACATAAAATAACAATAAAATTGCATTGGAAGTTGTACAACAACAGCAGCAGTACCCGCACCCGCAGCAGTAGAACATGATTATCATTCTCTCCCCCATCACAGCCAGGCTCATCCCTCCCTCCGTCGTCTGTCGAGCGACAAGCTGAGAAAATTGCAGGAGACAAGCATGTCGTGCATGCGGCTTAACGGCTGGAATATAGTATGTGTGTACTGTCATTATAAAAATAGATAATGATGATGGCGTTGTTGATAAGTGTAATGATGATAGTGTTGTGTGACGGGAGATAATGATGACGTATACGTACATAGCCACATGTAAGAAAAGGACTTTTGAATGTTCTCTTCCATCATGGCAGATGCGGTTGCTGTGTTCTGCGGTAGTAATTGTGCTGCTGACAAGACAAAGAGAGAAAACAAGCGATAATGACAAGCCATACTACAAGTCTACAATGATGATAGCGACAATGTTGATCATGATCAAGCTGCACGCTTTGTTCTCCATTTGGATGACTTTGAATCAAGACGTGGCGGCAATCTAAGAAGTGTTAAAACTTGAAAGAGAGAGAAACCGTAGTAGTAGTAGTAGTGTTGCTAGTGCAGAAAGGTTTTATGTTGCTGTTGTTGTAAAATTAACTGGCGTTCATCGATCCAGAAAATGAGAAGAGTTTACTGCATTACAAAATTGTAGGTACGTAGGCATATATTACCGGTGAGGGAGGAAACTTTTGATATCGGCGGAGGGTGGAGAAAAGTATGTATGGTGGTGATTGGTGAGAGTGGCTGGTTATGATGATGAGAAATTGGTAGATTTCGTTTTTGTTGGAAAAGTAAACATACCAATTTCATGCTCATTAGCGTTGGGAATGAATGGCGGATTCGGTAACAAGTTGGAGAAAATGGTCATTAGACATATACGCGTGCAGGTTCACCGTGAACGAATGTATTATCCCCATTGATGATGATGATGATAACGATGATTAGATGGAGAGGGTAGTGTGGGCATTGCCAAGGAAAGGTGGTGAATGATGGTGGAACAAGAAGGTGGAACATAATAATAAAATACTTTTTTCTCTCTGCTTTCGTAATATCTCTTTCTTTCTCTGCCGTTCTATTCTGCTCAGCAGGAAGAAAGAAAACGGGCTAATCTTGATCTACTACTACTGCTCTCTTCTCTACACTATTATACTCTGTACAATCAGGTAAAGTAACTTTCTCCTTTTTTATCGGAGAAGAGGAGGTCTCTGGTGGGCAATACGTTATATTATACAATATACCTCTTTCAGTTTATGCGACGACGGCGCTGCATTCTGAAGCTACTACCATTTGCTAACTTTTCAAAAGAAACTCTACGCATTCTAAAAAAACAACAAAAAGGGATACACACGCAAACGGTATATACACAAACACAACTTGACTTTTATAATATCTACATTAAAGCTGTGGATAGAGAGCGAGAGAGGGAGAGAAATCTACTCGTTCATTGTCCCCTCTTGAATTCTTATTTTTTGTCCTTCGTAGCAACTGCTCACCAACAGCCAACTGCTAAACTGTGTATGTGCTTCTTTCTGTCTGTGAAAAATTTGTTTTTTTCCGTACATATTGAATCGTTTTATGGAGGTTTCGCATTGCGTACGTCCATGTACAATCTACAAACAGCAATGACAATAGTAATATCGTATCGTAGTCGTAGATTCCACCCGGCATCATCATACAGGGATGGATTATTACTGCGTAGCAATAGCACAACAAACAAACGAGAAAAGACCATGTAGCCTTCTTCAGCGTCGATTTTGAATTGTCCGCTGAGTAGAAAAAACAAACTGTTCAAATGAAAGAGAGGAATGGAAAAAAGGACGAAAAAGTTGAAAAGAATAAAAACGATAAGAAAAAGTGTGTATTGATCGCATGTTCATTCTTTTTGAACATTTTTTACTTTTATATTCCTTTTTACTACAGTTTTTTTGCTATACTGTGCAGGTAAGGTAGGGTATCGTAAAACGAGAATTATACTTTTGCATTTATGCCTATACGTGTGTGTGTACGTGAGGCAGACATGCAGACATGTCAAGATAAGTAGAAATGGAGAAAGGAAAAATAAAAGACTGACTCTTTCTTTGTGTGTTTACTAAAAGAACTTCTCTCTCTCTCTCTCTATGCATGCTTGACAGGCAAACGAAGAGAAAAAATATATTGACAAATGTCATGCAATGCAATTTGGCTGCAAACAGAGTTTTCTGATTGGTGGATAAGTGCAGTGCAGTCCTGCAGAGGTACGCAGAACCGGTGAATAATTTAAAGAGAATTATTGTATTGTTTGTTATTTGTGCGTGGGCGGGTGGGTGGCATAGTCATTATTACCTGTCGGTTGCTTGTTGCAATACCTTGGATGAAATATAAATACAATGTAATCCTTGGCTACTACTGCAATATAAATGATATATATATATGTTGTTCACTTGAACGCAAAGTTTCCATGATACTGGGAAATAAAACGTGGAGTTCGAATTTGAATGCAGCGATATTTGCTATCCTAGCTAAATAGTTAGTTTTTTCATGCGATTTGCCTGGCTCGTAATTGCTTACATAAATAATGAAAAATAATTTCGATAGATTTAATCATGAGTAGCACTAATATATCAGTGTCAGACTTTTCTGGTGGCTATTCGCAAGGTAATTTGGAAGGTGGTGCGGACGACACGGAAGCTATCCAAAGTTCAAACACTCCGTCGAATAATCCCGTAGAGGCGGTCTCTGGTCATTCGGTTATTCATAATGATGACGTGCCTGTGACTGATATCGAGGAGGCGGAAACAACCACTGAGCATGATGAACAGTCCAACTCCACCGAGGAGACGGAGACACCAATGGTAGTGCCACCAGGTGGCGGTGCTGCAGAAGCTCATGGGATTGTACTAATGCCTGTACAAAATCACTTATTTGATAATCAACCAGGTTGCGCTGCTAAATTGATAAATTAATTTTTGTTTTCCGATAAAAATATTGATTGACATATGCCGGGTACTTACCACGCAGTAATGGGGCAGAATTTTAGACGTCGTCAACCTCGTCAAAATCAACAACAGCAGCAGCAAGCGGTTGAAGTAAATCGCAATCCTCCTGCCCGAGACGTAGATGCCTTGCAACCGCAGCCTCCAGCAGCACCTAATCTAGATCTCGGTCAAAATAACGGGATTGTAGAACACGAAATGCGGTTAATGAAATCAGTTTTGGATTACGAATCCCGAACTATCACCAAAGGCTCCATAGCTTTGGTGACCTGTATGTGGATTATCCTGTATTTTCCCTCAAACCAATTTATTCTACTGCCCGTGTTGTGTGCTGCGGGTTGCTGTCTATTGACAGCGTGGGCTTTTATGACGGTGCTTAAGGCTCCAGACTACAGATTACACAGGGGAATGTTTACTTTTGAAATCCGCATCTTCCAGTTGATGTCCATGGATTTCCTTTCTTTTTTAATGGAAACCTTTCTGACCTCATTTACCCCTGGATTGGGTCAGTTTCCGTTCAGTTTGACGGAAGCCAATGTCTTGAAAGCTAAAATGGACAACATTTCGGATTCGCCAACCATGGATAAGATTGCAATGCACATTTTTAACCAGAAGGACCTTATATTTCGACTAAACGTTAAATTGTTAGTAGTTAGTTTTTCTGTCCTTCTCCTCCTCTATATTCCCACATTATTATGGCGAATGGCTGTCCGAAGCGCGGCTATGTCTCAAGTAGTGGTAAACACATAAACATGAAAATAAATTTCATTAGAATTTTAATGGTTAATGTGTCCTTGATTAACACCACTTGTGTCTCTAAAGCCTATCCATGTTCCCTATGTACAGATTTACGAGATGTATGCCCATTTTTACCCAGTTGCATTTATCGTAGCTGCCTTTTTCGTAATGAATTTGTTTGCCTGGGTCACTTCATCAGAATATCAAACTTACTGGGTCTGGATTTTAATTCATTCTCTGGCTGCCTGTTGGATAGGAATAGTTCTGTATGGTGCATTTACTTACCCGGAAATCCCTCTTGTACGACCGATGGGCCTTCCCGGCTATATCTACATTGAGACAATGACTCTCATACAGCTACTCATAGGAATGGTGTTTTTGGAATTTTTCCTGTTGTTACGAGCCACCTACTTTCATCTCTATCCAGCAGGATTTCAAACGGCAATTGAGAGTCCTGGTTTTGTTACCGGACCGCACCTATACTTTAGGCAAATTTGGTTGGACCAGCCGGGTGAAAAGTGGGAACATCAACATCCATATCCGTACAGTTACGAGTTTGTGCTAGGAGTGTTTTTTATCATTTTCGCTATACGGCATTGGAAATTGATGTCGTTTATGCAGGAAATTCATGACAGGTTGGAGGGCGAATTAGTGGACATCGCAGGATAAAAGGATATTCACTTTTTTATAGGAATTGATAGGACTATTTTGTTTAATTTACGTTCGGATTAGGTGACTAAAAACTAAAAAAAAAAATGTTTGACACGGTGTGTGGTAGCAGAAATGTTTGATCAATAATAAATGTTTGCTTACGATCGTTACAATATTTTGCTTCAATAAAAATAAACGAAATTGGATCCGACGTCTCTGCCATAAAAATCAGCGTTGCTTTGATTAACTTTTATAGTTGACATCTTCATTAGTCAAAGTATGAATGTTTTAGAACACAAACAACATTTTTGTTTCTTTTGTAGACAGATAGCCTGTTATAATGATGTGATGTATCAAATTTGCCACATTGATTTTCCTGGACATCACAGTATTTTGTTTTCATTTTGTAGTTTCAACTGAATTGGCACAGTTTGTTCAAATGGTTGTTGGAGGAAAACTTTGCAAACACTTTACCTGAAACATTGAACGCATGTCATCATTGGTATAATGCAAAGTACGAAAGGAAAAAAATAGTAATTTGCAACTGCCATTCTTTGTTGTCGTAAACCCCCATCCTGCGTCATTTCATTTCATGGCCTTTTTGCAGCCATTGCAAATTGCAAAATGTATGTATCAGGAAGAGGTAAATGCTCTACCGCGTGAATACTATGCTAGAAGCGACTTATTTTGGTGAACATTATAACCCTGAATATATATTTGTAAAAAACTGCAGAGGTTCCATAATTTCAACAAAACAGCGAAATTAACAAAAATCAATCGTATCCAGGGTCTAATCTTATGCCAAATAAGTCGCAAAAGTAGTCGTCAGAAATACTAGCCTAAATCCTCGCTTCATTTGAGACGAAATATTTTTCACATTCAAAATACCTACATATGTCATGCTCATCCTATGTTCCTTCCTAAAGAGTAAACTTACTATAAAAAACAAATACCGAATAAGTGCATTTGATTTGCAGTGGAATTTTGTGCTTGGTTTAAGACTTCAACGTAAAGACTGTTACGTGCAATCAAAACGAAAAAGGGCAAAATCAAATTTTTATTTTTCTACCGATATTGATCGTGAATTCGTTGAATTTTCATGTTTCCTTTCTGGTGGAATTTATAGCCTAACCTTTACCTCTATGATTATCGAAAAAGAAAAGGCGGAACGACGACCGACGACGGAAAGTTAAAAGGTTTGTAGTGAAGACGATAAAAGTCAAAAGAAGAAAACTGAAGAGAGGGAAGTTTGTCAATAAAGACGAAAAATGATCGACGACTTGTTTGTCACAGGAAAAGTGAAAGCCGTGCATCTCTTAATGCTTTTCGAACAGTGTAATGTCAGTAATGCAGTTCAAAAGACAGAATCATCACAGTCATGGATCATGGATCATTATTACAGCTTATTTTTTCAAGACGAAAGTAGCTTATATGCTACTTTTTTCAATTGCTCGTCATGAGTCATCATCTTGGCATTATCTCCACGTTATTAGATTCTGTTTAAGTAAGTCGATAGTCGATTCAGTTGTTGGTGCTTGCCTAGCGTACTCTCTGTCTTGGTCTCTATTGGTCTATTTTATGAAATCACATCAATCGGATAATAAGTATAAGCTATTATTAAAATGGCTTTTACGAGCTTTTCATCGTGTGTGCCAGTATGCTTACTACTGTGTGGATTTATGTAGCATTTGAATGTTACCTAATCCCTTTTACATACGAAATTCAAATTCCTAACTTATTTGAGACTACAAATCAAAGAGTTATCAAATAACTACATAGGTATATTATGAACATTTTGCTATTATCCGTTAAGTAAATTTATCCAACAAAAGGTACATTTATAGGAATGATCAGAACATGTATATTACGTATTTCTCCTTTCTCCTTTATTAATTTTTTTAAACAAGAGATGAAGGAAATCTTTTACAATCCGCCAATCCACCATAATATCCAAAATTGGAAAACGGCACCAAAGTCTTTCCAATGCGGCAGAGTATAGAATATAACCAAAACCAACTACTACAGACTACAGACACACTACTTGCTTACAAAACTCAGCACGTTAAGAAAGTAGGGAAAACTGGAATTGAATTTTGTTGTTGGGCTTGTTATGAGTTTGGCTAGTTGAGTCTTCTCGTTGATTAGCCCGTATTGAGGTTGGGAAAACCAGTAGTAGTATGGTGGGTCTGTTGCTGTGCCGGATGTAAGCAACATAAAAATGGAAGCATCTCTTCAACCGAGACATACTTTTGGTGTATTATATAAAGCCCTTGAAAAAATGTTTTTTATGTATCTGCTTATTCGCTCAACTTTTAACTTATTGGCCTTGCTCTTGAAGACATTTTTATCCACCAAAGGGATTTTTTCTTCCTGTTAGAAAATAATATAACAAGAAAACTTTTTTTTGTGTACACAAAAGAAAAATATAAAATCCCCCTTGACGGCTCGGCTCCTTTTGGCATTAAAGTTACATTGCAGGGGTTGAAGGAATGGGGAGAGGAAAAAGAATCCTGCAGTGTATAATATTTTCAGTTTTTAAAAGCATTCCACCCATTCCACTATCATTTTATTACAAAGTAAACAAACAAATATTGAGCCTTTGAAGTTGAAGTGAAGCTCGCTGTTGCTACTACTACTACGCGAAGTTTATTATTAGGATTATTTGGCAGCACACACTAGTGTATATCTTTCTGTATTAGGTTTACGCATGCAAAGAAGTGACAAATAATGTAGTATTTTATAAGCTTTATCACAAGAAAAAACACCATCCGAGTAGGAAAACGTCGTGGTAATGTTAGCGCGGGAGAGTTGGTAAATCACGATACGTAAAGTTTGAAGTAAAATAAATGAAGATATCTTTATGGTAGTCGGAACGTGGCTTCCATTAAATCAATCAGCACTACAAACTTGCAGGTCCATGGAAGCTACACATTGAAAAGAAATTGCTATTTATGGTAAAGCAGAAAAGGATGGAAATCACGTAAAGCCTGAGAATCACGTCGGATTATTATTGATACAATAGGTGAATACACCGGACACAGATTTTGAGAGTTTTTCAGCAGATCAGAACGCCAACTACACCTCTGCACACTCTCTCACACAAATATACACGCGTTTTTTATGCGAGGACCACAAACGACAAGTGTTCCACCTATTTGGGAGCACAGAAGCGCGTACTGCTTAAAATTGTTGGCTTCATTTTTCATAAAAACACGCTACACAACAGGCGGAGGAGGACAAACACACACCAGCACAAAGTAATCATGTCGTGTGTCATTCTTTTCTTTATAACTTGCTATAGCGACACGGCTTGTGGGTTGTGTTTGTGTGGAGTGTATAGAGGTTACTGTTGTGGTTGTACTTCGGTTGTGTCATGTTGTCCTGATAGAGTTGTGGAGGAGGAGGTTACGTTAAGGTCTCGTGTCGAGTGGGAGGCTATTTTTTATAAGGAGAATACCCGGCAGATAAAAAATTCTTTATGACTGGTTCCAAAAACTACCACCACGGTAGCTATAGTTTATTCGCATATGGACCTTATGCTAGATATATTTTCTGGTTATAAAAATGATTGGACAGCTGGAGCATAAAACACGTACACACCTTGTTTAATAATATACACACTGATTTTCCCTTGCTTGTGGATATTTCCTTGTGGATAAACAGAGAACCGTCATCGGGAAACTCGTTAGTAAATACGAAACGTAATAATAGTTTGTTATTAGTGACATGCCTTATCAGTACTTTTGAAAACAAATCAAACTTAACCGTGCAATTGAATAACAAATATCATACACCCGAAAAAGTTTTTTGTTTCATCATAATAACTACTACCGATAATGATAAAACACAGAAAAATTAATCCAATGCAATATATGGAAAATTAATTTTATGAAAGCAACTCGATTCGCTGTAAATATAGTATAAAATGGATTTGTGTGTTCTGTTCGTTACTCTGTTTATTAAAGTTTAATCGTATTACCGTGTAAATGACAGAAGAAGGACGCACGTAGTTATCTATTATAAACTATTCCGTAATTTTGTACGATATGGGACCGGATTTATCGAACCATAAAAGAATATGAAAGGGCACAGATGTTACAATTCTGGGCAAAGCGCCTAATCTTAGCTCTTACGTATTTTGCTATTTACATTAAAGTTACACTGCGTCCAGAGTCACAACGTCTAACAAAACGACAAAGAGGTACGGCGTGCCTAATAATAAAAATAAAAACTAATATGCTTCTCTATCAAAATAAATAAAACAGGACGTTTTCATTATTTCATTTTATGACAATAAGTATAGCAAAAGCAACTCACTGTAAGAATAATATTGTTTGGGCGTAAGTTGTCTCCTGTAACATGTTGTCTTTTCCGGAGCTTCAACTCACATCTCTCAATTTTCCCAAAAATCCAGGAGAGAAACTGCCCGTCACCGGGACTGGTAAAACCACACAAGAAAAAACAACATTGGGGAAGCACACCTCGAAACAACTGGATTACTCCAACAACTACGACTTTATTTTGTGTTTTACCTTCTCTCTGTCGCTCTCTTCGCCAGTATTGTGGTTACAATCACGTCGAACAACTTCCATGACCGCATTTGTTGCATCTCCCTCTGGTGTATACACACACACAGTAACTCAACCAACAGCCGTGTCGTTCGTCGTGCCTAAGTTTATTTCGCGTATTGTATTACTCCATATTATAAATATGTATGATAAACAAAAAAAGTTAACTTTTATTTTATTTACCTTTTTACTTTACTTTTTTGCTCTTCCGTTTTCCTGGAAGCAAGATAAAGTATACACTACCTGCAGAAGCAAAACAAATGAAAGAGGAAAAATTGAACAAGTGCAAAGAAAAAAATATTGTTTCTCTATAACAAAAGGGGCAAGCACTCTGGTGCGTAGGCTGTAGGGGTGTAACAGAAAAAAATCAGGGAAAACCTACGCGGTCACACACACACTAATAAAATACATCATTCTTTGTATGTGTATATTATAAAAGAATCGTAAGAAAAGGCAGGGAAAAGGTCGAAGGGCCGTTGTCGTGTGCTTCACGTGTGCATCCGCATCAAAGAGCTGTACTTTTTTGTTGTGTAGCTAGTTATGTGCATTTCTTAGCCGAACAGGAAAATCTTGGGGAAAAGATGAAAGTATTGCACTCTCCAGCTTGAAACTTTTTTCTGCCCCCACTACTACATTCACTTACAGGGCAAAAATAAACTTTCTCAAATAATAACAATATTTTTGGTTGCGGAAAAACCAAAACTACAAAACGGCGTTAGACATATGCATGTATATCATCTGTAAAGAAAGATGTGGGATTGGGGAAAATACTTTTTTTTGTTAGTCTATCATCATCTTTACCACATACTACCAAATCCCATTATATATACTTTGTTTACTCGCTCGTAAAATACGGTTAAGTTATGTGTTATTTGTCATGTCATATACATAGATATATATCAGATAAAATAATAATAAACCTAAAGGACAACGAAGGGTTCACCGGTGCTGATAAAAAAACTTGTATATCCTTAAAAGCATACGGCGATATTATGTATCTACCCATTTTACAGATATTATGGACATGCTTTACATGGTTTTTTGTTGTGCAATACAAGTTCATTGTAAGCAGCACATTATCATATAATGAGTTTCCTCCTGCTCAAAACTAGTTTGATCTTCCGACGACAACGACATCACATCAAAAAAACCAACCAATCCTATCATCCATTTAGTCGACCCACGTACGTACGAATGTCTTTCAAGAAAAAAATCGATCAAGCGAACATTTCTTCTCATCAAGTGTGACTATTGTTGTTTGTTACCCTTGTTATCGGGTAAAGAAAAAAAAACGAGAGGAAGCGTTACAAGCATCTTTTGTTGACGGGATATATAGAATATATTACAGTGTGAGATGCTCAATATACAATGTGTGGTGGGCTGACGGCACACGACACGACATAAGTAGAAAAGTTTTCTTTTCCGTTTTTGTTGTCTTGTGAGAATGGAAATGGGATGGAGAAGCAGAAAGAAAACAGCCGAAATCTAAAAAATAGTCACAATGCACGGCAAAGTCAAGGGAATGAAATGAGACATGACTGCAAATGAAGGTTGGAAAAAATCACAACTTTTGCTGTTTCTCCGTTTTTTTTGCTGGCTTTGCCATTTTCTTGTCAAACGAAAAAAAAAAGTAATTCTGCATTGACACAAAAGAGAGTTGGGAGCATAGGGGCGTATATTCTCTGTCATGGGCTGTGTGTGTCAAAGAGTGTAGGCGTTAGGCATGTGTTTGTGTACATAGTAAACAAAAGTACATAAAATCTCTCAGAGAAAAAATAATAATACACAGAGACTGATTGAAAATCGCTCACCGCTTGCACTGATAAAAACCTTACGATTTTGGGCAGACAAGCGAGAATGATAAGAAAATTGAAGAGAGACAGAGATACGGAAAGAAGGAAGGTAAAAGATAGTGAGCGGGAGATGACACTTGGGACAACGCACCGACGAGAGAGTGAGGGAGGTTTACAGATTGAAAAGGAAATGAAATCAGAAAGGAAACAGGTTTCTTTATGTTACTGAACACTCCGTTTGCTTTAAAACAACCCCTCCATTTGCACATTTGGCGCAGCTGGTTGATAGAAAACTGTGTGGAAGAATGATGATTTTGTACTTGAACTTCAACCAGGCAGATTTCACAGGCAATTTGGTAAAAACATGCTATACATTAACTGGATTTTCCGTCTGATAGGCTTACTACCTCTCAGAGTAGTAGGCATATTATTATTGTAAAAAGATATTTGAAAAGACAGACACAGCAGCAATTTTTCAAAATCGGCCATTAAGTTATTATGAAAAGTGTGTGCATTNCACAGCAGCAATTTTTCAAAATCGACCATTAAGTTATTATGAAACGTGTGTGCATTCAATAATATGCACTTATCGTAAATTTAAAGTGCATCTGTTCCTTTTCAACGCAAATGCGGAGGCACGTAAATTTTTATAAGCGAAAATCCATTTACCGAGCACCACAGACTATAATGGTCATGCAGCAAAGAACGACATTTTTCCGGCTGCTTTTTTTGTAGGTAATGACAGAAATGGCGTCAGCGATGATGATAGTGGCTGAGGTTCTTAATGACTGAGAAAGGCGCATTAACGACCGATGGTAATATATTAAAGCATTGCGTACACGGTTTGTATATAATGCGGCAGGATATCCTGCACATTAAATCAAACCGGCGTCGTGTCGGCAACAGCCCCATCAGCAACCAAATGAGCTTGATGGATTTACTTTCTTCGTCTGTATAAAGATCGTCCTTTTTTGGTTGTCGGCGTACACCGCGACATTATGCATTACAACAACTGTGCTCACTAAGAACGTATGTTAGTGCACACCAACGCAGTTTTTATCCCGGTTTTTAGCGGATGTCGTGTGGGAGGGATGCATCTTTCATCTTGGAAACAACCTCCGGACTAGTACGCTTTGCTGCGTTGCCGCTTCCCATGTAAGTCAGTTGACTCCCCAATGAAAATGAGATTAAGGAAGTGGAAGGGTCCGTAGTCTCTGACTTTTTAGTGATTAATAATAATGTCTAAAAAGGACGAACAAACCTTGTCACTTCCTTTAAAGCGAGTCGTAGTGCGTCTCTGTTATGTGTGCAGATTCAGGAAAATATCATTAAAACAGCACGCAGTTACTTCGTTACCATGAAAGTTGGTACCTGTCAAAAACGGTCTGCGCCACGATCCCGTAAATAATATGCTTTACCAAACAACCTTCCACATTAGTGTAGTATATTGGCACAGCAAGGCAGGGCTTAAATATGTTTACTTTATTCTGGTATTTTTTACTTTGAAATCAAGAAAACCCCATAAAAATAATGCAGAATCTGTTTCTCACTGGAATGGCTACAAATACATACATAATGTGTGTGTGTGCTGTTGTAACAAGCCAATGTATTTTTCGGTTTTGAAGGTTTTGATGACGTTGTTCTTCCTAGTGCTGAAAAAATCATACTCTTTTGCAGAATTTCTACCAACTACATATTTTTGTACTAGACGAGTCCTTGTGAGCTTACATAGTTGTAAAAAATACCAGGCATACCCGAGAAACCTGATATTACTTTATGATCTTTTTCTGCTATATTGAATACTGACTGCATGTATGCATGTGTTTCCGTGCTGACTGTGTGTAACTGTACACAATGGAAACTGCTGACGAGCTGCGATGATCTGGTGAAAAGTTGTTGAAGTGAACACAAGTTGTACACACACAGACGATGAACCGAACCAAGAGTTTAGTCAAGCTCCGGTTGCTGAGACTTCGACTTTACTTTGCTTCCAACTGACTAGTAGTGACTACAAGTCGAAAAAAGTCTGTGTCGTTTGTTTTGTCACTTCAGCTCCACCAAATTCATATTTACCATCCACACATATACAAACGCACATATCTTTCTCTGTAAGTGTGCATTTTCGCTCTGTTGAAGTTTTAAAGGCAAAAAAGTGTAAAGTCGAGCACACATACACACATATGAACCTACCCCAGACAAAAGGAAAAGACAACATTGTGCACTGAAGCCTGCTGCATGCATTAAAGCTAAACGCATAGTGTAATGTAAAAGAGGGGAATAAAATATTCGATCCGGCACACCATCTTCGTCATCATCACTAATACATACACACACACACACACACACTTGTACTTCTTGTACCCCAACATATCCCTCCTCCATATTAACTCCCTGGTTTCATATCGCCGCGCG
>JAHZNB010003772.1:0-30595 GCA_027744295.1 Callyntrura guangdongensis
CGGGTCGGATCGGGTTGAAGAAATTTTTAATTTATCGGGTCGGATCGGGTCGGGTCATCGAAATTGCCGATCCGTTTCACCTCTAACGCACGCCAATCTATTCAATGTTCTTTATCACAGTTTTATCCATAATAATTCCATACCTATTTTCACATCTTGCCATCATCAAGCAATACACTTTAGCAATGTTGGTGTGGATGGAGGGGGTGACGGACGACTGACGACTAAGGTTGAAAATCACAAATAAAATGTAATGCATCAATATAATAAATCTGCAAATGCGGTGTTTTGACAAATTATGTAGACTATTTATTGACAGCACATATTAGGGAAATGATCTACCTATATATAAAAAACTCAATTTCTGTTTGTCTGTGTGTGTTCCCTAACTCCTTCAAAAATTTCTGAACCGATTGCTACCAAATTTGGTACACTCATGCAGACGCTCCGTGGGAAGGTTTATGTCAAAGTTTAGAAAAAAAATTCATCCCTTGACCCAGTAGGGTCACTTTTTGTCGAAAAAGTCTTAATGACTACGAGAGAGACAAAAGAGAATTATATTTTTAACGTACAAAAACCTTCATTTCTTAACCGATTCGACTGAACTTTGGCACAGGGGTTTGGGTCTGACAAAAAATACGTTAGCTAAAGTGTGGGTCCCCATTTTCATACCCGATAGGGTCATTTATTTTACAAAAAACTTCATTTCTTATCCGATTGCTACCAAATTTGATACTCATGCAGACGCTCCCTCAAAAGGTTTTAGTCAAGGTTCGGGGAAAATTACAATTTCGTGACCCAGTAGGGTCATTAATTAGTTTGGATTTTTTAGTCTTAACGTACAAAAAACTTCATTTTTTAACCGAATCGGTTGAAATTTGATACTGTGGTTTAAGTACAATGAAGAATAGGATAGCAAAAGACTCGACCCAAAATGATTATATTTATACCCGATTTACGGTCATCTTTTCTAATGTATAAATGGGAATATATTCAAGTGAATTTTGTTAGAAAGAGCTATTCTACATAAAATAAATCTGTTCTTTTGTTTGCAACATTCTCCTGTTCGAGAACGGGTCATATCAGCTAGTTTATTAACCTGAAGGTCATGCATGCATTGGCTGAAATAAAGATTTCCCATGAGTTACACATGATGACACATACATTGTACATGTTCATGGAGCGATAACATGACTGTTTTTTCTCAGTGCAATATATGGTTATCATTCTTTTTGTTGTGGTTTCTCAAGATTACTTTCAAAGCTGTCATAAAGTTTACACTAAAAAGTCACATTAAACTTATAACACGAATGACGCATGTTTTTTCCAATTATGAATACTATGCATGAAATAGCTTTTCCTGTGCATTATTTGCATTACACGATATTTTGACAATTGTCTCTTTCGTAATATTCAGAGACATTGACAGTTCACAAAGCGAAAGATAAGTATGTTTAGTCTCCTTTTTTATCAAACAGATATTTTTTATTTTGGTGATAATAAGCCACATAACCATTAAATGGTATAAGCCAGACATTTATTTGTAATTTATTGGCATGGCCATCCTTTAACTAGTAAAAAAGAACGATTTATTTTTTGAGTTTAATGACAGCAAAAGATGATTCAATGAAGATGGCTTCTTTAAAAAAAATTTATGGATTTCAAATTTAGGGTTTATTTTTATTCTTTCATCAGATTACAACCACAGTTCACCTTGAATTTCTTGAACTATTTTGCATGTGCACACACAAATGAAAAAACAATCGGACATACTAGTACACAGAAGTGATTTGAATTACATTGAACTGTGTATACTACTACTTCCAAATCACAATAAAATAATAATATCTCAGTAAGCTACAATAGTACTTAATTCTACGGGTGGGTAATTTTATACATTATAAAAAATCCGACGTCATTAATTACGCGGAATGTTTTAATACCACTGCAATTTTACTCGTTTTAACCCTACAAAACATCATCATTCATGAATTTAAGACACCTAACAAACAATTTAAAAAATTTAATAACAATAAATAAATTTGTAAATTTGATTTTTGAGTTAGAGGATCGTAGCTACTGCCCGTTAAGTTTGGTTGCTTTCGTGAAGGATAAAGATACACTCCTTCACAGTAACATTTTTTGCAATCTAGCATTAAACATAACTTATTGTTCGGGTCATACATCACCATAAACATTATTATTTTTAGTTGTTACAAGATCTATTTTTTTAAATAACACCAGACGTTATAATGTACTACAAAAGTGTACCCGCTTTTTCATATTAAGTAAGGATAAGCTTCTGCTTAAAATGTAAAAGGCAGTAATCATTAATATATAACCTGCACCATAGATAATATGCGCGAACGTCAATGACAATACTCCAGTTCGAACTTGGTGACTGATGATACCAATTAGAAATATAACTTAAAGTCAATAGATTATTATACTAAACTCCTCACAATTATTTACAGTGCTTTGAACAGATATCTAGAGATACTACCACATCTTTAGATCTGCCAGTAGATTTTGAATTCTCCGTCAGGATATATATTCTCATTTTAATCATGCGTCTTCCCTCCAACTCCCGTGAATCCATTTGGTACTTGAGCTATTTGAAGCATACTCAACTTACAGTAAAGCTCAACACATTACCATTCATTACTCTGGAGGTGACAAAAATAGTTATAATTTAATCATTCATGTTATTACGTACACATACGTGTCAGTTGATTTTATGTGTAAAATAACAAAACGATTTTCTTATATAAATATATTCGCAACCAATAGTTATTTAGGACCTTGTGGAACAGAGTCTAAAACAAGAATTTCATAACCAACAAATTAATTAATTACCACTTATTTATGAACATTTTAATGAAGGGTGTGGGGGAGAGGCGTTCATTTTTAAAATTTTCATATATCATTTAGAGAATTAAGACTTAACACCATGGCTTCGACCCTTGTCAAATCATTAATTACTTCCATTTGAAAATAAGTGATGTAATTCAAAATCTACTGGCAGCATAAAAGGTGTGGTGGTATCTCTACATAGGTGTTGAAAGCATTAAGTAATTGTGGATGGGTTAAGTAATTTACCGATTTTAAATTATATTTCTTATCGGTATTATTACCCCCAAGTTCCAGTTCCTATTGTCATAAACGTTCGCGCATAATATTATCTATGGTAAATGCGTACTGTCATTTACAATTAAAGTAGAAGCTTGCCCTTAAGTATTCACTCAGCAGAACGTTGGAAGTATTTGATGCTTACTCGCTGCCCTTGTAGAACAACTTGTCAACATTTTTGACTGATACTGTAACTGACATCACAATGTTCAAAAAGTAATTAATGTGAAACTGTTGATAGGCAAACATGCATGTTGGGACCTACTGCACATAAAACACATGTTTGCTGTTTCAAGATAATAGTATGCAACGTGCTTAATTGTAATTCTGTCATACATTCCTAAAACAGAATGACACAGTTTAGCCATGTACATTTATTAAAAATAATGAAGTGTGTTTGCACGAGTGACAATGCAACTTACTTTGCAGATGAAATTCTGTTTCCATAATGCTGACGCATTGAAAAGAGCGAGCTTTAACTACTTGCATTTTCTTCGAAAATTTTTTGACCAAATTCAGTAAATGGCATCTGCAAATTGCAGACTGCAATCCTAATTGGCACGACAAGTTAGCGTTTCAAATAAAATGTTTGAGAACCTTGTACTCTCTTCATCTTTGGCTTAGTACACGAACAAGTATCATCATAGACCATGATTCATGGTATACAAATTGTGGTGAGTGCAGAATTTATACTGTCACCCTAATTTTTTTTTGTATGTACGTAAAACATTTTCTGTTATTATCTGGAAAGGCAGGTGGTATACATTAGCTAAAGTGATTAAATTGCACAACAATTATAACTTCACTGACTACACTTTAAAGCGGAAATACCCTTAAGATTTTGTGGATGAGCTGTTGTTATTCTACCTGCTAATCAGATATCACAAGATTGAAATTGCGTAAATCTTGTAACGAGTGCTGCCAAATATTATAGTGGCTTTATCTGATCCTGATCCTACTATACTCACATTGACAATAAATAAATCATTCATTTTTGTTTTGATACAATTGTGTATTTGATTAGCTGAAATTGTGTTCCCTATTAAATATAAGTTACATATACTCAATATAAATTAAGTATTCATCTAGTGTAATATGATGTACTTACTATTTTTAGTGTAGCTGAATTTTCATGACCCCACGTTCGCAGGTATGCATCTAGATAACTTCTTAATTTAAAATTATGTGTTATTATTACAAATATTCTGAATGTTGTGGTGCATGAAGTGCGTCGTAATGTTCATGGAAGAATTGAAGCTCCCACTGAGTGCTGGGCTCAGTGGCTCTGATGATGATCCTAAAATCAATATATTCAATTTATTGTTTTAAAATTTTTTGCATTGCTTCATATGTAAATATTGAAGTCCGACGACTCACGTAATGATTTTTGACGTTTTGGTGTACTAGATGTGGGTGAGGTGAAGGAACGTGTGTTTGATGATGGCAGGCCGGATGATGTTGTGATAATTGATGATGAGTTTGGCATCCATTGAGATCTGAATGACTCGAGTGGCGGTTCGGGTCTAAAGTCAGCAGCAAAACTGTATGTTGCACTGTAGGGTTGGGGGCAAAAATTTTGTGTTGTACTGTTGTAATTTGGGTATGCGGGAGGTATCGGTGCATGGCTATGACTACTTGGACAGCTGCCCGCTCCAGCTGACCAATTAACCTAAAGAAGCACATTGTCATTTGAATGCATTTGATAAAAAAATTACCACAGTAATGGCGCTTATTATAATTTTAACCTTCGTTAATAGTTAATAATCTTTCATAAGCTAACTATAATTAATATATATCGCTGTTCCGTATTAATATTAATGCAACAAATCAATCAACCATTGATATTACGATTGCAACAAAAATAACTTTACACTATGCACTAAAATGTGCATGTTCCATTTTTGTTGAGATAACGTTATTATTGAGTGTAGCATAGTGCCCCAATGATGTTACTAATATTTATCTTCGAGAAACACATAAATATATGTATCCCTTTAGATTTTTCTGAATGAAAAGATTCATTTGAAAATTGCATATTTTACCTTTACTATACAATTAACTTTGTGTCACTTTGACTTCTTAAATTTCTACAGCGTTTGATATAAGATGCAATATAAAATTTAAGCACTGCGCACTTTACACTTTAAAGAAAATAATATTCATGATAGATGAACTGAGTACCTGATGTTGAAGTGCAGCATCTGATGGTAGATATCCCATCGTCATGTTCATGGAAACGTTTACACTCATCGATGGGAAAGGAGCTCCAAAATTTGAGTTGGTGGATCCACCCGGATTTGGGACAAATGACTGTTCAATACAGTAGGTCGGCGAGTACCCATTTGGTGATAAAAGCTATTCAGTAAAAAATGCCAAACTAAATGTACTGATGCGTGATTACGAGTCGCAAACGTTGATAATTCCTGTCCCATTTTCAATACACACATTTTTAACAATTATTTCACCTGTTGTGACTGAGCGTAACTTGTGTACGGCATTGGTGACAACTGACCAGTTGCTGGTGTGGCACCCACAGGCGGTGATGTTTTGAAAGAAAAAAGCACGTCAGATAGGTCGCCTTTTTCTCGAAATAGTGAGCTTTCCCTGTATCACATTTTAATCAAATGATTTTATATCAAATTTTAATGGAAATTTTATTGCTATGCACCATTTGTGTGTACAGGTTGGTTCAGTACAAAATATTTACACGGTGATAATTTGAACTTAATTTTTGATAAGTGTATGTGACTAATAAGTGTATTTTAAAGGATTTGTGGAAATATTACTTTTTCCACACCGTAATTTTTACTCCGTTTTACTTACTTGTATGTGTTTGTCGGAGCAAATATACTCGGAAGTGGCTCAAGCTCCAAAGGAGGCAGAGCAAAGCTTGCCATGTTAGAGTTATTGCTGAAGATCTCATCAGAATTGGGCGAGGTGAGCTCCCCCGACCAACCTGGACTGTCAGAAAACAAGGCATCCATTCGGGTATCAGTCTCTTTTTGAATCTTTGCGCATAGGATGATATTTCATTTCTCTGTAAAGAAATACTTCCTTGTCATCAGAATCTTGGGTTCTCTACCAGCAGCAGCATCATCATTTTTTTCGGATCTCCGCTTTATCGTTGTTATCGTATCTTCGTCACGTTACCGTGAACGGCTGCAGTAATTGCGATCTGTACAATGCCATCATCGGAATAAATAAACAAGCAAGAGGTAAAAATAAAACGTCAGTCAATGCTTCCCAGTTGTAACGGCAGTTACAGCCATTTTTCATGATTAATATATATATTATTATGATCTTTATACAGCATATCAAACAAACCAAACATCCGACTCAAAAATGCATTAATGTCCCAAATCAGTCATGTTATAACAATCTAAATGGAATATTATTTACTAGTTACAATTATAAATGTATCTTCTTTAGTAGTCATTTCATTCTTCACTGGGTCGGTTTTTGCGTGGTCTATTCATTTATATGTACAAGCCGAATCAAAATACCAAAATATTCGGTTTTTCAGTTCAATGTAACCAGCAAACTGGAACAAAATAGGAAGTGTATTGCAACACGGCACCGTCCAATAGTTCAATGTATTAGTAATTTATGCGTTTACGTGATGTACATGTCTCTAAAGAAACAAAAAAACCTGAAGTGCACAATCATTCACACACCCTCATCCGTAGCATAAGGGACTTCTATGCTTTTGCCAGGAAAAGCAAATACAGAGAAAATTTACAGCTAAGTATTGAGTGCTTTGGTGGGAGGCTACTTTGCTACATAGGCAACCAATGTGAAGGAAAAGGGGACTGGTTTTTGAAGAGACCTTTCCTTTATTCCGAATGTTGTACATTACCAGTAGTACCAGTAGGCACACAACAAACCGAACCGAATGCTCTATTTGTATTCTGGTATTCAAGTGGGGTGGGAAGCTTCGTGGCTCCCTACAAGTTTCATAGATTGAATGTAAGGCACACCTCTCTGCACAAAGGGTTTTTGGTTTTGATGAGTGATACAACGAGAGGAAACGTGAAAACTGAATGAGTGTCAGTTGCTACTTAGTTTGCTGCTCTGCTAGTTGCTTTTCTGCTGCAACTTTTTAAAATGTAAGTTTAGAGTCGTCTTTCGTAAACAAATGCGAAACAATATTGCCATAATGAATAAGAATGCGTAAATGTGAAATAGATTATATTATTGTTTAAAACGTGAGATGTCAAAAATATAATTATCAGCGGTAGGTTAGATATTTGCTCAACGTTAGTTAGCGTTGACATGGCATCATGGAGTCTGTCCGGATTCAAGCTATACATACTGTCCAATTTGTATTTTACTTGAAGGTAGTATGCTCTCGGAGTAAACCTTTAACCAGTAACCCAGTAAGGCTGGATACCAGCACAACTGTGAACAAAACATGGTTTATGCTGATGACATGCAGTGATTGCATCAATTATTGTCGTCAAATAAGACGA
Organism: Callyntrura guangdongensis; assembly: GCA_027744295.1. NCBI lineage: Eukaryota > Metazoa > Arthropoda > Collembola > Entomobryomorpha > Paronellidae > Callyntrura > Callyntrura guangdongensis. The sequence goes on from JAHZNB010003772.1 coordinate 7,599, forward strand.
CAACTTGACATCTATGACTATGATTTGGTTGTATGAAATTATCGCACATGGTGGTTGTTTGTGTGGTCGTTTTAATAGGTAACTCTATTACGTTGCAGACTTTGAAATGATATTTAAACCGATTACACGTTCAACGAGCAGAGGAGAGTGAAGGTCAGTCAAATTTTAACATCAGACATCGTACCAGCAAAGTTGGTAGGGTTGAATGACACAAGTGGCAGCTCACGATCAGTTGAAATCGTGGCTAAGTTAAATAACATTTCTCTATGACATCTTTTAACAAATGCCAGATCAAAATGCTAAAGTTCTTTTTAAACCATTTGGAGACAGTCGAAACATACATCGCCCTCTTAATACAATTTTAACGCGTAAAATCTTCATTTTCGGTAACGCCACCACCGTTTAGCTAAGGCACCACCCTACGGTTCTTTGAACTTGGAAGTTTTATAATTACCTTGCGTATTTTATATTTTTAATTTTCCAACATTGCATAGAAAAATTGTCGCCCGCAATGACTCAAGTCTAGTCACAAGTCACAATGTGAATTTGTGGCTCCGTCAGAAATTTAACAATTAACTTTACAATAATTGGGTAGATTTTTTTTAAATGTGGCGATATCTTAGTAAGCGTGACCTATTGCTACGTTTTACATTAATAAAATTGATTTTTACGTCATTTTCTTTGAATTATGTGTTAACGGCGACATGAGGGCATACTAGAAAAATATTGGTGAAACTTGTAATTTCGATGTAATACTACCTTATATTATTTAGTATTGTGACTGTGTACTATCAGGACACAATTTGTACCTGACAGCATTTAATTTTTACTATAAATGCTGTTTTATTTGCATGTATAGGAGAATAAAGTTGTAAAAAACTGCCTGAAGCGCTTCTCCAACATATAAAGCCTCACGCTCACTATACACTCGTTTGCTGTATTTATCGAAGAGTTTATAAGTATGAAGGTTCCGTTTTTCATTTTGTTTTTCAACTTGTAAATTGACAAAAAGTAAATAGAAAATATGTAATGGGGGGAATCTTCACCTTTCTTACCAGATTGACATGAATTGTACAATAGAGCAATGAAAATACTTTTCCGAAAGCAGCATGCTCGATATTTTTCAAAAAAATGATTTAAGTACCTAGTTAATTACTGCTTAATCAAAATGTCAAACTGGAGAAAAGACTTTCAGCTTGCTGAAAATGAGCGCACTGGTTTTCGTTAGTTACACTTACACTGCAATAAATAAAGTATTTAATACTTAAACAATAATCATAATCCAGCACCGTAAATTAAAATGATGTTATATTTTTATAGGTGTAAAATCACTGTTATGTTGGCAAGGTGAAAATTAGCTGGTTTGGCAAACATGCCAATTTTTCAAACAATTCCATTCATTTTTAGAAGTCAAGTTCAATAAATAAGTTTTATATCGTTCACTCTCTCTACATAAAATTCGCTGTATATAGCTTTAAGCTTTCAAACATGTGAATATAAATATTTTCTGTCCAGCAGTGTCCCTTGTACAAATTTTACGAAAAAAAATATAATTTAGCTCCTAATTATGTGCTATCTGCTTACCTCACCTGCGTGCAATCTTCCTTTTTGTACAAATATTTCAGTCACATTCACAATTAAGACAGCCAGAAACAATATTTAAAAATGTTTCTGTTTGCATGCACTGAGCACTCTTAACTAAAACAAAAAAAACTGTGGGAGCGTTACTCGTTTCTCTGACAACTTCAATATTTTTAATTGCAACTTTCAATGTGTACAAAAATTATTGCTCAAATTCCATATAAATTATAAAAACGTTAATAACATTCCCTTAAAAAACGGAGACATTTTACTCATTTAAACGTTAATGTAAATCATTGAAAACGCTCGGTTTATTCTTTCCGTCTACTTATGTAAATACCAGCATACTTTGTAAAAATTGGAGGTTGTTGGACAACGAAAGGTTGAGGAGACAATGACTTACCGGAATGGAGTGAAAACAAAATCCTCTTAGTATGGACAATGTGACAGTTGGAAAGCACGCACCTTCATTATTCGTATCATCATCGTACAAATAATAAAAGTAACATACAAAAGTTAGAACACAAAGCATGTACACAGTTTTTATGCTTACATGATTATTATACAACTAAACGGAAAAGAAGGAAGACAAAACATAGTTAGTACACTATGGAATAGCGGAAGGAAGATTGATAAATATACAGACATCAGAAAAAGAATCAATTTTCACCTATCCACTGTTAAGCTGGTGTACTAGCAGTCCAGTCCAGTATGTATGAAAACTTCTACCTTTCTTTCATGTCTTTTGTCATGAACTTAGAGTTACCCTTCTTGCAGGAAAGCGGTACGGCGAGACTGGTATCAAATTTAACCACGAAATAGGGTATATATTGAGAAATAAACGAACTGGATATGTGAGTGAACCCTTCATCGTCACTGTTCATTATGTCACACTGAGGCATTCATTTACAAAATATGATTAACCATTCATTCACTTACCTTTACTTCTTGTATGAGTAACTTGTCTTTTTACGTGCCCCGAAATGCGTTTCCTCTTCCATTTTTAACATACACATGTGCTTTGACTTTGTACTAGTTTCACGGTGTGTACTTGCTGTGTGTGTGATGAATGAATTGGAATTCTCATCCCCCGGCTAGGAACCGGGGGATGAGAGGAATAAATCCCCCAAGAATTCAAAGACTTAACATTACGTAGATTACAGGTCTGAAAATTATTTAACATTACAGGATAGGACTATCCCCCCTTGTCCCCCTGTTCCTACAACCCTGCGAGTAGGTAAGCTGACTGTTGCGGAAGTGACATGCTGCAATAATTCAAAAACGCCGTAATACTTAAGTAGTAATGTTGCAAAATACATTTTTTTACTTTGGTCCGCAAGACTTCATCAATACTTTTGCTGTCATAATCAAAATCATTGAGCAAGGTGTTCATTCGGTGTTACACAAGCTTTGTAAGCGCAGAATATCCTCGTGTGTATAATCAATCGTTAATTTCCGTAACTGGATTAAGTGAATACTCAAGCTAATTGTGAGTCACAGAAAAGTAGTTTAATTAAACTCATTAACATTGAGTTTCGCTTTTAGGTAAAAATTAACAAAATAAGTAGCACTAGTATTATTATGTAAAGCATACCGCGCTTACCAGCTAACTGACATACGGAGGGATTATCTATCACTAATAATGAAACGATTTTGATGACGTGTATCTCCTCGCCAAAATTAAAGCAGACATATATTTGAATATCGACAGAAATAACCAGGGGTTTATTATGATACAAGCCAACCCGAACGGATGGACCCCATCCGCCTAGCAAAACCTCCAATTCTCGAATAATTAAACCAGAAAGCATGCAAGCAATGGGTCTGAAAGAAAGCTGGTGCGATTTGAATAATCATACGTCGTATATCTTTTGTTTGACGGTCATCCAAATAGGGCGTAGTGAAAAACCATGAAGTCGAAAAAATCCATTGTCCCGCTACTCTTAGCCAAGTTTCATGGTGTAAGTTTATTATATGTTCAAAGGTGTTGGAATATGCTTTTTCAGTCAATATAGTATACTTACAGAAAGATCCCGTTCGCAAATCATTCATCTTGTCACGGAAAACAATCCGGCCGTTGAAGAGATTTTCCAGGAATGGTTTGCTATTCATTGATAAATGACTACTGTTACATGGTAAAACCGCCTATATTAGGAAGCTACGGATCTCATCTTTCAAACGACATCCAAATAAGCTTCTGCATTATTGATGGTGACGAGATATACAATGTCAAAGCCTTCTCATTATTCGTGAAAACGGTTTCAAAAACGAACATTAGAAAAAATGCTATTAAAAATGTTTTCGATTTGAAGGGCCTTGAGTAACATCATAAAAAAGTCCAGGTTGTCTTCTTTCAATCGATTTCAAATTAACGTCTGCCTTAATTTTTATGACGAGTTATACGTTAGCAAAATCGTCTCGTTATTCGTGATACCCTTTCGTACTTGAACGACTTAAGTAAATACATATAACAGTTTTTTGTGCAGATATTATTCGCTTGTAAACACATTTAATATTCCTCATATTATCCGTTGAGACGGTGACAGCCAGCATGTTTTTCTGTTTAGGAAAATCGCAATATAAATCTGCAAAACAAAAGGGAATCTTTTGTTGGCGTTCTGCTGATTTGTAGTACGACAACTCGACTGAATTTACGCTTCACGTTGATCAGTTCGTGTGTGTGATTTCCATGCGAAGCTGTTCGTGCTTTAAGACGTGTGTGTCATGAAACATGGAAACGGGATTGGAGCATGCAGTATTTTGTTGGTGTCTAGCTCGAGTCCACATTATTCTTCGCACACTCAACTTTATCAGGTTATGTTTAATAGTACATAATATAATAGGATTAGTTTAGGATGAATAATAACAAATGTTATGTTTTTGACATTTCGCATGCGTAAGTTGTTTATTTTAGACAAACAAAATCAAATATATCTGTGTATTTATTGTGATGAAACAAAAATGGGCTAAACTGTACAATAATGAGCAAATAGGCACATATCCTATTATATGGAAGTAGAGCATTAAATATTTTGAACTGTATAATCCTTTCTTCACGACTTAAAGTCTGTATATAAACACCAAAAAATTCATAGTAGTAGCAACAGTGGCTATCTTGGAAGTACGTGTCTTTCTTAAAAAGCTACGTTGATATTTCCATTCAATCATTTTAGCATTTCTATTTTTTGGCTACAGTTTCAACAACAAACCGTTATTTTGTCAGAAGATACTCTTCTCCTGGTGTATTTAAGGGCTACACGACAGGAGCTGTTCAAATCAAAGAGGATCTAGGGAGTTTGTTTTTACTACGTATTTAGCTGAGCAGCAGAATCTTGTAAATTTGTAACATGATCAGTTTATTGCTTACTCTGTTACGCGACAAACCTGTCCTTTCAATGGACTTCGTACAATACAGATGCTTTATTTATATAATGATGGGGGAGAGGTATGTTCATTTATTTACCAGCAAGGGGAGTGAAATAATACAGCTGGTTAGTGTACTCGGTGTGCTATGTATCCTGCGATGAGCCCATTTTCCCGTCTTAACTCCTTTAGTCCCATTTCACGGCAGCTGCAATAAAAAACGAACGGTTTTACGATTGAATGCGCAAGTGTAAAGTTACCACTGCCACCCGACCTACCTTTTTTTAAAGTCGACATGTAAATAAGAGTAAAATATCAGGAACTTGTTCATCTTTTTACCTAACTTTATGGTTGACTGACTGGAGCTGGATCAACTTTAATTTAGGTTATTGCCTTGGTCCATTACATTTCATCAGACAGATTGCGTATAGCTAGTAGTACACTTGTTTTTATTTACTTACTTGTACAACGCCTTTGTACTTTTTAATTACAAATATGCATGTCATTGAAGTCATAAAAAGACATTATTTTTATGCACAGGCATACATTTTTTCTGTAAGTATAAACACACTTTTTAGGAAATAAGTGACAAAGTTTTACCACTTTTGCGTTACAAGTCAACAGCCATGTTTTGGTGTACACAAAAATTAAATAGGAAAGTATTTAATATCTGACTGTACTATGCCCTGGTTAAAATATGATAAAGTTTAGTCAATTTCCAGAAAAGTTCATTTTGCACTCTCCAGTAACTTCTATTTCTGAAATGTCCCAAGTTACCCCATACGTGCAACAACCGATTGTATGTGAAGAAACTAACAGGTACTCTAGCAGGTTTTAATTTTGCATGAATATAAATACATTCACTAGTTTCTTAAAGTTACTTATATTACAACTTACCTATTATTATTTTGTTCTACATTTAAAATTACATACGGTGTTACATACTTTGCTTTATTGCACAATTACCTGATCAGTGTAAATATTTGTAAATGATAATAAACAAGGAGGCATGGAGGCATGAATATAGCATACAAAACGGCTGTATTTACATTACTTGCTGAATACAAAGTTGCACTCATTGATGCAGAAACTTTACATCTGAATCGGCAATTTTGTCTACGTACCCTTACAATGGAACAGGTAGGTAAACAATCTCGGTTAGTAATGAAACAAATGAAATGGATGTTGTGTCCTGCTCGTTCAGCAAACAACATGTTTACGATTAACATGTCTACGATCTCTATTTGCACACTTAAATATGACTACTACTTGCTACTTTCATTGTAAGCATCGTGGAAGAACGTATTCAAAACCTGATTGCACAATCAAAAGGCAAATGGGGTAAAGATTTTAATCGACAAACACACCGGATGTTTGCATTTTGCGTCTGAAAAAACTAGGTATATGCATATAAAAACCAATTGAAAGTTGATCCGCTCTGTCTGATATGTTTGTTGTAGAATGAAGGATATTTTCCTGCATGATCAAACCATAAACAAGAGTCGATGAGTCAATATTCAATCCAATGGAAAAAAATAAGTAATACATAAATGCACTGGGGATGGACGGACGTATAACTTTTTTAACGTTTTACGCGACATTCACAGTGACAGGTTGAGCATTGAATTGCATTGCAGTCCTAGGCTGTTACTATATACCTACATACAATCAACGAAAAGGCATACATTCCCCTTTGCTTGACTACGGGTATTACTGAAGTAAAGTCCGATGAAACCTATGGCTATGATGATGTTCTTTCCTGCAACCTTTTGGCATTATCGTGGAATACAAGTGAAATTCAATATCCACCATTCCCCATTTTTGTTGATACTTTTGGAAAGGTGAAATTCCCTTACTTCGTTGCTCCTTTCAACGTTCTTTACATTTGTAAGGAAATACATAGATGCACTTGCTGGCAACATGTTACTTTTGTGCATGAGTGCAGTTTTGGGTCTTGCTACTAGATCCAAAAGGCTGCAATGATATTCTTCAAAAAAACCTTACCCCTTACCCAAATTGTAGTAAGTAAGTCTATCTGCTACCCAAAGCCTAGCTTGACTGCTGATATTTATTTATATATTGTAATCCGTCATTTCAATATTGATACTGCACATTGCATTGTGCATTACTGTGTGATGACGAAGTTGTTTAGTAAAGCTGGAGAATACGCATATCGTCTGCCTTTCCTCAAGTATTTATATTTTTTATAGATCATGTACAACTTCATACTGTTGAACGTATTCACGCGATATGGAAGCAGGAAAGAGATAGAATGCTTCCTGTTTCCTATTGAATCAGTTTACCTTATTCGATGTCGTATTGCACCAACCGCGTGACCGTGCTTCAAAATGAAATGCTTTTACGGTGCATTTGCAACAACACACTATTAAAAATGAATAATACTGGCGCATTAAACGCATTAACGACATAGAGCATAAATTGATGTAATGTCATATTTTTGAAGTATGCACATTGCGTATGAAACTTTAAATCCTCTCAAAAAAGACATGGCTATTGGTTGACTGACGGATGCACAAGTAGAAAGGTTTGTCGTAGTCGTGAGCGACCGTAAGCTTCATCCACAGAAATGCCAAGCTGGGAGACTTACACAGGCAACTGAGGCAACTGAAAAAATTACTGTTCTTTTCTGTGGTTGAATAATAAAACCAAAGTGACTTGTGCCTGGACTTAGTTAATAAAAAAAGGTTACATTATCGCCTTATGCATTTGTGTCATCCGCGTAGAAATTATGCATTAATCTCCTATTTGCCACAAATAACAAAGTAGAAAGACAGAAAAAGAGCAGTGGAGCACAGCGGGTCCTTAGCAAAGTAAGGATAAAGTTTTTGATGTTGATACTGAACGGACGTTCAGGATTAGGACTTTCTTTACTCCCCTCGTGCCACGGAAAAAAATTAGTTTTACTTCCTTCTGCTCTATGCGACTCCCTCCACCAAAACATAAAGACATAATGAGATCCAGTACAGTTCCGTCGAAAAATTAGCTTTGATCATGTAATAACCACTCTTGTTGTGGAGTAGGAGCTAATGTTTATTTATTACCTAAATGATGTGTTTGTGACACTGAGGAACAAGACGATGTCAACAATGTCGGGGAGTTAGAAGTGAATGTAAACGAGGGTTCGTGGAAAGAACATTTTCCCTCGCTACTTATTCGTGAAAAATTACTACCAATTACGTTACGGAGTTTCTAAGTTGTTTTACCAGAGTTGGCATGACGCAAATATTAATATTTTTGCTTATATCGAATTATATACCGCTGTACAAATTTATGTACTGTATTCTGTATAATATGCTTTCCAATCTCATATTTCATTATTCGTATGAAGTCTGTGGAAAGACAACATAACAGTCGACTGCTGAGAAGAGGAACAAAAGGAACGCTGTCGTACTATTCGTAATAATATGTAAAATTTTGTAGTAGTACTGACTTGAAAATGAAGATGAAAGAATAATATACCGTACTACTACGTAGTAACGAAGAGTGTGTAGGTTGTTGGAAGCTGTAAATGCCAGAAGACAAAGTAGACGAGGAGAACTGTGTTTTGATGGTGCCACCCTTTTATTTCGTTTCCACCATACTTATGACGACTTCCATGAACAGAGTCGCAGAGCTTGATGATTAATGTGGAAAAAGATGCCATAGGAATGACTTTATGATGAAGAAGAAACCTTACGACAACAAGGACATGTTATTGATCATTGAATAAGCCTTCATGAATTGATTTTTTGGCATATGGAGTGCTTTCTATTACTTTCTCCTTTTGTTGAATTTTGTGTGCCTCCTGTTTCAACGAAACAAATTGAACAAGTATACACATAATGGTATGAACGCAGAAGGTTCGCCTTGTACATGCGTAATTATATAACGATATAATGCCTTCAAAAACTAACGAACATGCACTTAGGTAAAATTGGAACTGAACCGTACCAACCCATCCAACATATTGCATACCTATTCCAACAGTATTCACGTAGCAACAGTAAGCGACATTCAACATTATTGTATACCTATTATAGTCAGCGAATGTATTAATGTAGTAAGTAGTACGTTAACGTTACTAAACCGAATCATGTTGTGTGAGCCATACCTGGCACGGTCGCCACACTTCAATTTTGCAGGTACTCGGCAAACCAAGCCACCGGCCACACTCATCGTCAGGCCGCTGCCACCTACAGTTAAGCAAATAAGTATTCGTACGCTGGGGTTAAATTTTTTAAATCGATGTAACTACAAAACAATACCAATTTAAAAAAATATATTTTTGCACATGTAAGCCAATTTAATACTGTGCAAATCTCGCACAAAAATTAATGTCACTTACGTTGAGAATATATAAATAATAATTAATTTAACAGAAAACACCCTTTTGTTAGCGTAAAAAAGTATTCGTACGAAGTTTCGCAATCGCATAATTATATACGCAATTACCTCAAAAACTGCACCTGACGATAGAAACTGAAGATTAGTAGAAATCAGAGCAGGGCATCCCACCGGTGGCCTTAGGCCACCGGCCACCGACTAACTTTCAGGCTACCAGGCCACCATAAGGCCACCGGTGGCCTGCCCTGCTCTGGTAGTAATTGTGACCAACGTTTGTTCTCAACGTAAGTGAAATTAATTTTTGTGCGGGATTTGTAAAGTCCCTGTTAGTCTGCGTTGGTTCCACCTCCAAACTTTTTGTCTTCAATTTCGCTGAAAATTAGCAGGGTGATACATTTTTATGCGCTGATTACGAATCTGCAATTTTTAGCCAATTTTACCGACTGTGGCGCCCCCTATAAGCCAAAAACGGCGGAAAATAATAAGTCAGAATTGGCTCAAAATTTAGTATTTGGTAGTGTCGACAACGCTGATTAACATGGTGGAAACCGTTTCAAAAATTTTGCTCCTGATGCCACCTATAGGCCAAAAAATGTAAAAAATAAAAAGTCATAAGAATTGGAGCAAAATTTTAAAAAACGGTTTCCACCATGTTAATCAGCGTTGTCGATACTACCAAATACTAAATTTTGAGCTAACTCTGACGACTTTTTATTTTCCGTCGTTTTTGGCTTATAGGGGGCGCCACAGTCGGTAAAATTGGCTACAAATTTTAAATTCGTAATCAGTGCATAAAAATGTATCACCCTACCAATTTTCAGCGAAATTGAAGACAAAAAGTTTGGAGGTGGAACCAACGCAGACTAATTGTAAGTAATAGGCAGTTTACAGTATTAAATGGGCTTTCAAGTGCAAAAAATATTTTTTTAAACTGGTATTGTTTTGGTTGCATCGATTTCGAGGTGAAAACCCAACCCGATAGGGTTGGGTCGGATCGGGTTAAAGAAAAATTTTTATTTATCGGGTCGGGTTGAATAAAATTGGACTTTTTCGAGTCGGGTCGGGTGGGAAGAGCTATGATTTAGGGTCGACCCGATTATATAATGCAATGCCATTGTGCTATCGTTGACACCGTTCACAACATCTTTTCATAATTTACGTAAAACAGAGGAGAGAAGCATACGACTACGACTGTTTTCACATTTCATCATTTAATTTCATCATGCTCCCATTCCCAACACCCGTTAATAGTATCTCGTATTCGCTCAGTTAGTCTTTTTTATGTTTCTTTTCGTTCATCAACGATTCCACTGTTTCACATTTCATCTTACTATACTCTTATATTACCATACGAGTTATCTATCTTGTTTATTGATAAGCAAGTTTAACGATTTAATAAATTGTAGCTTAATTTTTATAAGAAAATCCCGTGAGAATCCAGTGTCGTGTCTTATTATATGCCTTCAAAAATCACAGCGTTGAGGGTATGTAGAGTGTTGACGGGAGCCTCGACCCGATAACCCGTGACCCGAACCGATAGGGTTGGGGTGGGTCGGTTCGGCTTGAAGAAAATTTTTAGTTTATTGGGTCGGGTCATTGAAATTGCCGACCCGTTTCACCTCCACATCGATTTTAAATTTTCAGACCCCAGCGTACGAATACTTATTTGCTTAACTGTATATTAAACATGAGGGACCCTGCTACACTCCAGTTTTAATGCCACCTTATAGTCACTCGTGGCCGGCACAGCTTTGTGTGAGCACAAGCAACAAATGCCATAATCTTTTTATAGTCAATTGTCATGGCGTCGAACATATCTTTAAAATATTTCATCATCGTGTATTGTTTATTTTTGCATTATTTTCAAATTTGCATGTTTCAATTATGCTTATTGTAAATTTAATGTGTATAAATATGTATAGTGTGTATTGTAGTTTGTGTGTTCAAAGTATATTGTTTAATGAATAGTAAAATTTGCAACCACTGCTCAGATGGGTTACTTGCTGTAACTGCACATTTTTTTGTTCAGAAAAAAATCGCTCGCCTGTTTCATTTACTAAGTGGCATACCTATGTTTTAAATTCACGTATGAACTATAAGCACAGTATTCATACATGATACGCTAAATTAATGACAAACACTGAATATTGTAGAACTAACTAACTAATAATTTGAAACAGTTGTGTGCAGTCAATGGTCCAAAATTTCACTTTACCGTTAATGAACAAAAACATTAAATACCAGACTTAAACACTCAATACTCGAAGTAAAAGCAAGCAAGTTTGCATCCAACGACTTGAAAGACCGATGCGACAACGTGGCAAGGCCAAGGAAAACAGCCACGGCTATTATCATTCAATCGCCGTCCCCATCTATCGGATTCTTCGAATGCCTTTACCAAACGTCTTGCTTCTTTTTAGATAGTAGTACGGCCCGTTGCAACGGTATGGAGCTAAAATTCACGACATGGACATAGCGCGTGTTTAAATACCCTGAAAAAAGTTCTTGTTATCAATTTAGTAAGTCATGAATCTTTCTGAACACAGGTGTAAAAAAACAGAAACAACTGTGATTGCATAGTTTAGTGTATTAGTACAAGGGGAACCCTTAGATTGTCAAGCCTAGACCCCCCTAAGCCAAATTGTTTTCCCCAGGTTTGTTTTGGTCGGCCCTGCCGTATCTTTCAACAACTTAACTTGTGTGAAAAACCGTTGTTCCATAGTTCCATTCCGCAACTCGAATAAATGGCAAGTAACACAACAAAAATGAGAAATTTGAACACCTGGATGTGTATGCTAAAAGATTTTAGTTGCTGATTTATTATTTCATTTTAAAATATTATACATCAAAATGTTTTGGTCGTTGGAATAACCTAAAACTTCAAACACACCATGTAGAGATAAATTCAAGGTCAACATTAATAGGTAGTTAACATTAAATGCATTGAGAGAATATTGGTATACGTATGCACAAAAAATCACAACAACAGGCACAAAATTTGTATGTAGGTTTTACAGATTGTATAAATCATTATCAACCTCTTCTAAGTTATTGGCTGACTAGACGTTCTTCATTGATATTCCGATAATTTCTTTAAGTTTTGGAAAGTTAACTTTTGCATGTAGGAATAAGTATTTGTTAAAACATTTGGTTTGTACTTAATGTTGATTAAAATGGAGAATGCATGCATAGGTAGTCAAGGCTGTAATATATACCATTTCCTATCAGCACATGGAAAAGACGTAACATTTTCTTAATTTTATGCAATATCACGTTTACATCAGTCACAGAATAACAAAAAAATTCTAAGAAATTGCTAACAAATGCCTGCATTTCATTAGAATAACACTAAAAGCAAAAATTAAAGCTTTAAACAAAACGATTTCATTGGAAAGTCAGGTATGTTGGGATTACGATGTTGGGAACCACGAAACTGTTTAAACTTGAGACCTGGACACGCTATCACATGTTACCCTGGAATAACCATATTTTGCTCCATTTCCCGTTGTTTTCGCAGACTTCAACAGCATCAAATCGTACTGACCCTCTTTCGTGTACTTTCCTTCTGGTCCTTTGTGTGCCCGTGTGAGAATAAAGTTCATGACGGCATTATCATCCACCTCAGACATAAGAAGTCGGCATCCCCATGCTACCAAAGCAAGTGGCTACGAAAGACCAAGGCAGGCACACAAAGAACATTTATTAAACCCCTCTAGAATAAAACCACCGAAATGAAATGTCAGAAGTAAGACATACCCTCTCTGGAGGAAGGTAGGTACTTGGTGTAATCACGTGCTTGCCGACACAGCCTCTAACAAGATTTCTCAGTCTGTCAACCTCTGAAGGATACGCGCAAGGATGATAGAGCATGACGACGGCACCGTGCTAATAATATAAAGAACGAAACAACACTTAGAAATGCAAATATCTTTAATACTGTCCTAAAGTTACATATTACGTCGGTATGGACATTTTAGGTATATTGTTATAAACTGATCATTGATCATGCTCCAATGTGCTGAAAATAGTATATTTATTATCTCACATATTTCAAGCGAGGTCAACAAGATTCGCTTACTAAACAAGATGCTGTTTCATCTGTAAAGTATTTCACTAGAGTTTCCACTTCGTTTGATAGTGTTACTAGATAACGTTAAAAACTCGATATTTTGGCAGATTCTGGAAAAAATTGGCAGTTGATCTCATATGTATGAGTGGTAGTCATAACTGCACTTAACAACTTAACTCCATCAAAAAGCAGCCTGACTTAAACCAGGTCAAAGTTTGTTTTGGGAGAGGAAAAAGAAATGATGGACCAGTCAAACGACGTGTGTAAAACTATCCTGAGAACGTCCCTGATCTTTTCCATTTTCGGTAAGAAACAGTAGTAGTGAAATTATATCATAAACATGCAAAGGAAAAGAAACAAAAAACAGGCTCTCAAGAGTACGTGTTTGCCGGAACAGAGGAACACAAAAGCGAGTCATCTTGTCTTTTTCCCTTGTCTTGATTCCTGCAGCAGCTTTTTTCGTTATGATACACATATCATTTTGTCTCAAGGTTAGAGCTTTTAGCATTATAGTGTACACCAGTACAGTGAAGAGACGCCGGAAAGTGTACAGGAAATATTCAGCCAGACAACTTATACTGTAAAAATTATCAACCACTGTTTTTCGTTGTTTTAAAGACTCTCGGCTGCTGCTGTTTTAACGTTTTTTTAAAAGTGTTGGAAAAAAGGGCACAATATCTTGCTTGCATTGCATGTGCACTAAGGTTCATTCATCTTGCAGCAGACCTGGGCAGGACCCCGACTTGAGCGGGACACCGGGATAGTGACTTGGAGCGGGGTCCCGCCCAGGTCTGCTGTGTAGCGACCTATGCGTTCCACGAGCAAAACCATGACGTGTCTGCGTACAATGCATTTATGAATCGGAAATCCGCTTACCTCAATATTGTGAAGCCATCTTTCCCGGGGAACGTACACGTATTCTCCAAATTTTGGCCAGAGGGGGCGGTGATCACCGCTATGAAAAGCAAACATTTGGTTACATGATGTAACTTACATCATTCAATTCACAGATAAGTATCAAGGAAAAGTATTTTGCTCAATAATCCATATTATTTTAGTCATATAAGTGGTTATCAGTAGACTTCAAAGTGGGATAAGAAGTATACAAGATTGCATCTGAGAATATTTTGAACAGAACCAGGAGCGTAAAAAATAAAATTTTAGAACTTACTGAGTTGGAATTGCGTCCTTGTAGTAAATTTTTTCATCCATGCATACATGTCCAGGCTGCAAAAAATAATAAAAACATAAAACATAACACTAATTAAGGACACTGCTTTGCCCTCAATAAATTTCATGTTCAACTCTACTCGCATTCTCTGTTTCTAGCAGGTCTTTGCATATTACTTACGATGTATCTAGGTGGTAATCGTTCACATTCTAAGAGAGGTTCGGCATTAAAGGATCTTGGAAACCTGGTCTCAGGATGAAAACAAGTGTAGTTCACAGGAGACATATCCCAGTCATTAGACAAATTGGTCTTGTAAAGAAACAGAGATACTTATAAATATTATTTAAGACAACTCTAAGTATAACTATTTTATTCAAGTTATTTAGTGGGGAAAATTCATTCCTGATTTTTCTGGATTCACACACCGCAATACCATATGAGAAATTCTGGTAGTTTCTATCAAAATGTCATACGTCATAAATAAACTGGTATACCATGCTTTACTGTAAAAACTGGTGTGATTTAGTTTAATGGTAATGGAATTTCAGTTCAAGACGAAAAACAACACAAGATAAAAGTTGTTTCTTCTGCTGACGCTTTGAACTTGAAACCAATTATACTTGACATATATCATCATTCTGACCTTTTATGCAAACAATTTTAAATGCATTTTATAGAATTTTTACCCAATTTAAATCATCACGTACAAATATTACAGATTGTAAATTGTCAACGTTTCATTCGTGTTTGCTTTACGTTATTAAAGTATTGTTGGTATTCTATATTGCAAACTGATAAAATTAATGATAATTCGGACGCGCGTAAATTTGGAACAAGGTTTTTACTATACTGCTGCATTTAAAAATACCTTATCGCACCATGAGTATGCCAAGTCATGCCTTTTAAGATTATCCGTTATATGAGCTTCTTTAGTTAAGTAAGTTAACTTTTTCTTATTATAAATATAGTAGGTTGCCTAAGTTTAATTTTGCATCGCCCCACTAAATTGACCAACATTGTCACTGGTCTTATAATCAGCCATTTATGAACAGCAAGTAGCTTTAAACTTTTACCTACTTCATTAGATGATCGGACTAACCACTACTAACCAGCACTAGTAATCAACATCATAGGCGTAACAACCGGGGGGTACAGGGGGTACAAATCTCCCCCACGATCGGACCCTTTAACATTACAGGATAGGGAAGCTAATACATTACAGGATAGGATTGTACCCCCCTTGTACCCCCCTGATGTTACGCCCTTGATCAACATCATGACACAGTGGGACAACATGGTGTGTGCTATTAAATGTCAAAGAAAAGAAAAACGATTTCTCAAACTCCTACCTTTGCATCGTCACACATGCTGTTAGAGACGCCCATCTGAACGCGGTTGTGATTATCCAGCTTAAGAGCCAAGCCTGGTGACTGCCTCTTCAGAGGGGAATACCACCTATTTGATCCTCCTCGGGACGGTAATCCGCTGTCTAAATCGTTGTACGTCCTAACCAAATTAGAAAGATATACAATAATAAACACTGCTCATCAAAGAAACCCACGCAGATACGAATCTGAATAGGACAGAGGCAAGCTGTGCAGGACCCAATTCAATTAACTGTTATGTACTAGCCATTTACTACAAAACGTAATTTTATTTAGGTTGACGACCATACAAATAATTAGAAGTAAAATAGTACAAATCGCATTTTAAAATCACTCAAGACGGTCAATGAAACTGTTTTTGGTATTTAATAAGCTCTCTATTCTTTTGACATCCACACTCAGCAGGCGAGACCATGCTAATTTTTACTTACTCTCTACAATCCCCCCTGTCTCCAAGATTTTTACCTAGAATGTTACAGTAAACGTCTTTTAGCGAATTTGCATAGCACGAATCCTTTCAACTGAATTGGAACAACTGCATAATTAAAGGTTTCATTATTCTTCAACGTTCAACCTTCCACCCACTCAAGCGTTAAACTAAAATTTCAATTTGATGCCAAATATGCTCTTTTAGGAGTATCAATTACACATTTTGCAGCAAATGCGTGCTTCAACCCATTGCTGGTTCATGCTTGCTACTTTGGCAATATTGGAAGCAAGCAAAATGAGACAACTTTTTCACTTCTCGTTAATGAGCATTCACACGAATCTCTTTCTATTTGCTCCCCGGCACTTATCACATTGCCAATTCTAAAACCCACATACAAATTGTGTAAATATACTTTTATTTTTTAACTATCTGCGCTTAATGAACACAAAAGTGGATAATAGCAGTACCCCAGACAATACAATATAACTTGCAGGATCATGGTATACCTTTGATTTTCAAAACATTTTTTGGCATATCTGGCACAATCTACGGGGTTTCATGTCTCATATCATTTTAGCTTCAGAGCCCTCCCTCAGAGAGCAAATAATCCTATGCCCCATGCTCATGTTATATAATATGGAACTCAATCAGAGATAATTCTGTAGTTGGAAATATGCGAGCATAAACTGGAACGAAATACAAAATGTCTTTGTTTGCATTACAATACAAGATCATCCATCCAAGGTAAATACGATGATAAATTCATAAAGAAGCTATGTGTACTTTTGCAAATAAAGACTTGAGTAGCGGGAGTGACTTGAAAGCATAAAAGTGCTCTACTGTAGCAACAATAAAAATGTTTCAATTGTGGAAAACAAACGGGAAAGGAATACAGACTTACATATATGATGGCCTGGCTGGAGCTTCGGAATAAGTTCGCCGCCGGTTTTTTGCAACGGTTGATGGATAATCATTTTGGGTGACAACGGATGGAGAAGGACCATAGTATCTTCTGTCCCGAATGTTGTCATAGTAGTCCCCACTCACAGATGGTGATACATACCTGTAAGTTCTGCCAACTGATGGCTGCGGGTAAGATGGAGATTGCTCGTAGCAAAAAATTGGAGTGGTTAAACACGCCAGTAAAATTAACGCACGCATCTCAATATAGACTGTGAAAATACGGCTGACAAAAAAAGAACGGAAAATAAGTGAAACTTTTGGCACTGCAGAGACTAAACTACCACAGACCGATGAGTGACAGATATTGACTAAGCTGACTTTCCGTTTTAAAGAATAATTTTCTCGCACAGCTCTGTTTATTTGACAAATATTCACGAATACCTACATACGAATATTGAGTTGATGACCATCAACTCAATATTCAATGTCATTGTCAGTCATCCCACGAACTTTGTCATTTACCAGTCTGATATCACCACACAACCACCATCAGTTTTTTTACGATCCCTGATTTGCGTAACACAACCTCATAAAATTTTTATGGAAGAAAACTAATTACCTTAGAAATATCTCGTGTAGGAAAAAATTGTAAAAGTCAATGGATAAAAGCGTTTCACTCGGCGTTTACATTTACTTTTCCTTCCTCTACAAAAAATATTATTTTTATGACATCATCCGTTTTACACACACTGACACCGCTCACTTCTAAAGATAAAATAAAATTTAATAGCCTCCTGATTAACTGAGCTGATGACAGACTTGTTTGATTTAGAGAGAGTGGTCGTGCCGTAACCTAGCATGAGAAAACGTCATTTATTTTTCCAGCAAACTGAAAAGCTCTGTTCATCCTTGACTATCTCACCACACAATTCACACACGCACACAACTAAATAGGTAGATTAATTATGATTACACAGCTGGTTTATAATCATTCACGGGTCAAACTATGTAATGCATTATATCAAAAATATGATAACGTCGGCGGTATGCAGTGATTAGCATAAGTTTTCAAGCAGGAGAGATCGACCAGGACGTAAACCAACCATCATCACTATCACCTTACCACCACCATCCATCCACCTCGTCGTCACTACATATTATTCATAATTTCATACCATACGGCCAAATATTACGTAAATAGACACAGGTATCATCGCAACATTCGTCCTGAGAACATCTGTATTTCTTTAGTCATTTAATGCGTGTTTATTGTCACAATTAGGTATGTAACAACCAAGGAGAGTGATGTAGATGAAGCGAGCGAGACGAGAGGGGTAAAAGAAAGCATTGTAAAGATGGGCAAGATTTCTGCTTACTTTCCTTCTAGTTGTTGTTGTAGGAGTATGAGTAGGACGATCAAAAAGCAATAAGAAGACGGCGAGCACTCACAGCTTGTCATACCACTCCATATTCTCCAAACATTGCATTGCAGCAACAATAACGCATTAACGTTGCACGAGTTTCAGACAGCTATGCTGAAAGAGCTTTGTGTCCGTGTCTTTCCACATTCCACACGTACTTCAACTTGAAACACTTTTTTTTCTGTTTGCTATTTTTGTTGTTGTTTTTGTTGTTCTGTCCATTGCAAGGCTATTATTCGCGCAACGTGTACATTGTACATATATGACAGGTTTACCATTGCTTTTGCTCTTTTCCTGCTTTATAATACCAAGTGGTGGCTTAAGAATAAAACGAACATGTTTTCGTACTGCGGCACTTTTAGCAAAAACAACAAAGCAGCCCAGCAAGCAAACAAGTAGCGGCTTTGTTCTCTTCTCTGCTGTATTAGCTTGGGATTTGGAAGTTCGAGTTCGTTAAATGGCATCCTGCGAACGTCAGTAAAAAAAATAACTTGAAAGAGTGGGAGGAAAAAGCGTACATTAATGTTTTGATGTGTAGTTGCAATTGTATTATATTCTGTGTTTGGACAAGAAGTTAGCCTGCTTGAACGGATAGTTATTATGTTATGTCATGTCGTGGTGTGTGTAGAGTGTGTGCTTTGTGATAAATGTTTTAAAAGAATTATTAATTACCTTGCCGCATATATCTAGACTTCCAACGGGTTGGTCTTGGTTGGATCATGTGTGGGATAGTTTGATTACTTGATTTGATTTTATGGCGATGGTCGGGCTCGGTCATTTTTTACAGTTTGCTCTTTCACTGTCTCGAGTACTTGACGGTTTTTGTTTGTTCAGGTTTTGATTGAATAAAGTGATGGATGTTGGTTTCCGAAAGTATGGTTGACTTCTCATTGTGACAACTCTGACCTATGAAAATGCTGTATAAAAACTTCGAATACAAATATATTATTTAGATGCTATGCATTTCATAAATTGCGTAGGAATATTTTAGGATAACACTATTGATCCTCAGATTTTTTTAGGAAAAAAATCAGAGGAGGATCACATATCATTTTCAACAAAGGATGCAAGAGTGACATTTGTAGATCAAACCCGTCATTATTCGGTTGTATGCCCATTTTCATAAAGCGTTATGATATGTATACGATAGATCATATTATCCTGTCGATTTTCTATTATGATGATGGTGGAAAATATTGGATGATTTTTATCTATGCAAATATCTCAAGCTCTGACTACTAACAACAGTAGCGAATTCCTACTCAGATTCAGGACTTTAGGAGGATACACTTTCATGTTCCATTCCAATGCACAGAAAGAGATTTTTTGGGCATATAGCACAGATCGACCTAAATCATGACTCATGTCTTTGAGTAAACATTACTTCTATATTACATGTATGAAAGCATTAAAAAGTTGTAAAATTAGAACGTATCCTTAGGGTGAATTTGAGGCCCTGTTCCGCCAAAATTAGGAATAAAATGAGATTTGGCATACAAAACCGAAGAAGGAAAAGGGGAAACGCAATTATGGTGCTTTCTGTTAACTAGTGTTATATTGTTGCATGTCGCCCCGTTATTTTGGGTCTTTGTAACCCCGAAGCAGGTATGTTGAAATCGTACGTTGTAAGATGCTTCACTTTAATGCTTGGACTGGACTGTGCACAAGATTGATGTATCAAAAAAGTTGGTTGGTGGTAGACTAGTTCTGGTTTTGGCCTGGCCAAAACAAAGTTCAAAGATTCCAGAGGCTCATGTTCATATCATGAATATGCATACGGACTGTTTTATGAGTATCATAAAAAGCATGTTTGTGTTCCTGTTCATATTATTATCAGAAACGAGATCCTTCGTTTAGAATAGAACCCAGTTCCGGTTACATAAATATGAAGTCCGAGTACCTAGTACCAAGTATTAGTTTAACAAATTGTACGCCATTGTTGTTGGCTGTCCTTTTTGTGAAGCAATGGAGCAGCTCTTACCCTATGTAAGAAAAATATGAAAATATGGATAAAGTATAATTACAACAGATCTCATGTTGATCATGATCATGTATGCATAAATGACATATAATTTAAACTTTGGACTTTTTCTCATTGTACATACATGCATATATAAATATTTTTATGTAAATCTTTTACCACACACGAATTTGACAAAAGCTGCTATAACTCGGTCCGATTTCAAACAGTGCCCACGTTCTTCAGTATCATTCGAAAGGAGTATGAAAACAAGTTTTGAAGTATAGGTGATAGACCTGGTGGTTGTAACACATATACATACTAAATGTACTGTCCAATGCATTGCCAACTTAAACAGCAATAAAAACTTTTAGCAAAAAATCTTCCATGTTTCAGTTCAATACTCTGCAAACTTTATCCGATCCCTACCATATCCATTACTGAACTATGAGCAGAACATAGGATGGTTAAATACGCCTTTTAAATAAATATACCGTTATTATGAATCGTACGTCTTTGTAGGGATCACTGTCAACTGCCCACCAACGACAAAATCAACAGCACGCAACAAAATTAGTAAATCAACAGTAATGCGTTCTTACACGATATGGTCCACTGAGTTCTGCAGTATTCACTTAGATTCCAATAAAGATTTGCCTAGAATTTGTTACACCAAAAAAGTAACAACCAAAAACTTGAAACCGATCAATGTATTGAACTATTAATAGACAATACTAATAAAAGCATTTACCACCAGTAATAATTAAACACCAAAGCAGTCGTGCCCGTGGCATCATCATTATTTACATTACTAGTAGTAAAAAATAGAAAATATATAAGTTCGGGGAACACTATAATAAGTTACAGTAGGGAACCACTCTGCTTTGAAAACACCAATAGATGATATTAAATTCAACCTAGCATTTTGTTATATGTCGTAACCGGGAGAGAATCAACCAGGGTACTTATTGGACTCGTTCACCCGTGTCTGTCCGTCCAGCCGTCTGATAGCTGATAGATAGTTATGACGTTTTGCAGAGTTTGACTCAGATTGGTTGACCCCTGTGAACTCTAGGTGTCGTCAAAAGCTGTAAAATTATTTCACCAATAACTATAGAACGCTTGCTTCAATTTTAATGCGGTTTTTGGCAAACAACTCGTAATGACAAGAGCGTTGACATGGAGGGTGAGGTGAAACCCTTCTTCCAAAACCCTCCATCAAAAACCAACTTTCTAACCGGTGACTATCACTATATATTAGATAAAAGGTAACGGTCGCCGTTGAAGACCGTTACGATTTCAAAATAATGTTTTCGTAAACACCACATTGTTTAGGTTTTTACTTTCAATATTGGACAGTAATTTATCATTGTAGCTTAGGCAATTGATATTTTATTTAAAATCCGGCTACTTTTTTCACCACACTTTCTCTGGTTCTACGGTTCAACAGCTGCTGGTTGTGAAAGGCAGTGTATTGTAAGTGGCTTTTTTATTTAATAAACTGGTTGAATTGCAGCTATAAAGACGTCGCTTAAAATCTTTTTACTGATATACGTACAAGGTGAGAAATTGAATTACATTGGTTATAAGCTTGAATTGCTAAATATGACATTACACGTCTTGTAGGGTCACAGGGAACCACCGATAACGGTCTAACTTGTTATTCTGACTTGTCATTTGACCTAGTACTGCTTATTTGAGCAAATTTGAATAAAGTTAATTTTTTGATACAAACCCCACGCAAACATTAACCCCTGTGGGTACCTTGTGCCAAATTTGAGCCAAATCGGCTGAAGCGTATGGCAAGACAGACGGGCAAACACGCTAAAATCAATGCTAGCTGAAAAAAGATTTTCAGCTACGCAGTAAATCTACTTTAGTCATAGGACTCCCAAGAAATATGAACCTGATTTTTAGGCCGTCGATTTTTCAGATAGACCAGAAGTAATCTGGTATCATGTGACACCATGGTATCTGGTTGTCTGTATTGTATAATGCATGTTATGAAGTGTGTTTATGGAACAAAACAATAGTAAACACAGTCCATATGCGTCCAAGTAAAACTATAAATATATACATAGCTTTTGGTTACTGTCATAATTGTGATTTACCTATTCATGTTGCGGATATTTCCTAAAGTTATTGGAAAACTGACAACAATGCATGAATGATCCCTATTGCTAAAGATTGTTGTATAATTAATAATTACCAGGGGTGCTAAAGTTGGGAAACTGCCTATGTGGTCTAGTTTCTCAGATCACTTTGAGCTTCAGTATGTGAACGAATCATGTGAAAAGAAATACTTTGAGCCACAGTCTTAGTTGCCTATGTTGCCTATTTTGGGTCTTACTTGCTTATGTGCCTATATAG
>JAHZNB010003774.1:0-13004 GCA_027744295.1 Callyntrura guangdongensis
ATCTACCTGTAACGGAATGCTTTCACAAGGATTACCCGTCAGAGTAGCTAAACCTTCGATAGCTCGCCCTGAAACAAGAGCTTCGTAGCAGCCATGAATCTTAGCTACAGCTTTCTCGATCAAAGGTACCCACAACTGCCTCCGCTTTGCCTGTTAACAAATAGAACATACCACCTTAATGCTTGTTCAGTTGCAACTCTAACACAAATACAAAGCAATTCTAAAATGAAACTATAAAATACAAGGTTTACGAACTTGCGAGTACACCAGTCGGAGAACCCCTGGGTTTGTACAGAAATTACAAAGTATTGAGCAACTTCTATAGAACTATTGTATTTGTATGCACCAAAAATAAATCCATTTAAAATAAATAGTGAAATATGTACCCTGGGAAATATCTGATGGCAACGGAGTCCGGAATACAACCCAAGACACATTTTCACTTCCTTGTTCGGTAAGAATATCCTTTGGCCTTAGCCACTGTTGCACTAAATCACCTTTCGTATTCTTTGGATTGTAGTATAACGATTTAGGAGCTGGAGGAAACGAATCGTCTACAAATGGGTCCCCTGATTTTAAACAGAAAGCTATGATATCCTGGTACTTCTGTTTGGTTCCCTTTTTCAGTGGAGCTATTACACTGGTTTTAGGCATGGACGAGGAGCCCGTGCCGAAATCTAATCGTTTTCCTTGACACATTTCGCAAACGTGAGATTTTATTGGGTTTTTAAATGTACACCTGGAGCATGACCACTTCTTTTTAATGTAGCCGTTTATTCCCTGTGTAACAAATTAGTACAAATGATTATAACTACATGGGAACGGAAATTATTTCCATAAAATATATAGATTACCCCGTGTTCATTGTTTTTATCCCATCGGCAAGCTTGACAATGATGCAGATATAATGGATTCTGCAAGGTGCAAATAGGACATGTCCAATACTCCGTAATGGCCACTGATCGTGGTCGCTCAGGTTTCTTTTTCAGTTTGAATCTGGTTGGCTTTGTCACTAAATTTCCAGGAGTTGGTGAATCTAAGCTTTTTGCTGTGCCACAGGCGGCACATTGACTACCACTGTTATTAGTGAGTGTACATTTTTTGCAAACCCAGGTTGGTGATCGAGCCAGTTGTTGAAGTTCTTTATCCAGTTCCAGCATATCAGATGAAGGCAAGGAAGCTCTCCTACCGCCGCTATACTCCAATTTTCTGTCACAACTTGGAATCTCAACGTTGGAATCAACTACCTTTCCGTCTTTGCCGTTTACAGAACTATCAGTTTGAGGGATGACTACAGAAGAGACATCTGTTTCCCTTGTAGGCGTGTCTGGGCAGCTAGCTTTACTGGACTTTTCTGTCGCTGACGAACCGTCTACTGTGATGTTCTGAACACCATTTTTAACAGGATGGCCGGAATTTTTATGCTTCTTTGGATGACTATTGGCTGAGGACACCGAATTTTGAAGTGAGGCTGAAATTCTAGTCTTAACTTGATTTTCATGATTGTCTTCGGATTCTGGTCCTGAATCATTTTCTCCAATGCCACCATGGACTTTGTTTCTCTTTTCTAATTTACTAATCTGATGTCCTCTTTCGGGGCATCTTAACACAGATGACGAAGATGGCGACAGTAGATTTTCAACAATCTCGTTCGAAATATTTTCCGACATGTACGCAGCATTTGAATCTAGAGAGTTGCAGGATAACATAGATTCCGTCGCTGTTGGTGACACTGGCGAGGCTTTGAGATTATTCCTAATTTGATTTTCACTCTTAGTAGATTCCGTTTCCATAAAAATATTTGATGACATCACGCCAAAACTGGACTTGTCTGATACTTCCTGGCTCAGATAGGACTCAATTTCATCAGATCTGCTGGAAGATTTGATAGTTCTACCTGTAGAAGAGCTTTTAATGGAATAAGGACACTTCAGACTTCGAATTGTGGCTTCTCGTAGTTCCCGACTAGGCGAGCTTGATTTAGAGTTTAAGGAAGACGACAATGCGCAAACAAATGGTTCGCCAGCACTGACGATAGTCTTTCCGGAAGATGTTGTAGCCATTATCATATTTAAAGGAGGTCTGTGGCGATTTGGAGTGTTAGAACTTATACTGGAATCTGTGGCTGAGCGTGTTAGTACAACTTGCTCATTATTGGAACCTTCAGTGCTGACAGCCTTCGACTCTCTGGGCAGTGTATTGAGACTAGAACGAAATACAGCTTTCTGTTGATTAAATGATTCTTTTCTGTTATGTGAGCGCTTTGAGAGATCAATCTGTTTCTTGTCGACGGCCTGTTGAACAGATTTGGTGGTATCCTTGCTACCAGGAAGTCGATTGTTTTCACAAGACTCCAAAGTATCCGAACGGGTCATCATGATATCAATGTTTCTAGCAAATAACTCCTCCGGCGAGTCAAGTTCCTTGACGACTGCACTATTAACCAGAGGAGAATTGTTGCTGCTATTAATGTCTCCTGACTTTGGTTCTTCTGGACGTTTAATGCTCTTTCTAGTGACTGCTGGGTCATAGTCATCCAGTGAGCGTGCGATTCGGAAGCCAGGAGTCAGTTCTGCAACGACATTTTCATGAGTTGTGCTACATAGTAGTAAAAAGAGACAATGTTTATCATCGCAAAATTGCAGGTTCTGGAAATTGTAAATTTTGTAACTACGAGGTGCCTATCCCAGATGTAATATACCTACCATTCTGCGATTTTTGGTTCTTCCAAGTGACACTCAAAGGAGGCCGATTGATGATTACCCCCACTTTGACATGACTCCTTTCTGTCACTGTCGCTACAACCAGATAAGCTCTTTTGGCGCAGTCCTATGCCCGTTGTCGCTAAAGGGGCCTGATCTAGCTGCTGCGGTTGAGGTTGATAGCTGCCGCTGCTGTTCAATGTTCTTCCTGTCCCGCATTCAGAACAGTTTGATACTTCAGTCGGATTGATATGTTTACACTGTGAACAGTGCCACTGTAAAACTGACGCAATCGACCCCATGCAAATAAATTTATACTTTAATATTCCCTAAGTACTATACTAAGATCATCAACAACAACAACTTGCTCGAAAGACATTCCTCATCTTCTCTATAACCTGGGCTCCTTCAAGGGACCCTTTCATTATATATTTATGTAGTCTTGAAGGTGTTGTTTAAACCAAACCAAACAAGCCCATGAAGAATCTTTTCTGAAATCTAGCATCTATTTTCATCTGTCTTCGTTCACGGTTGTAATTCTTGTAATGTATATTGTGGACGAAATCGCGAAAGTGCGTTACTTCTTAGTCAACAATCTAACAACAAATTTACTATTTATACACACAAATCGGAATTTTTGAACAATTTTTGGCATGAAACACCACGGGCATTCGATAATAATAAGTTTTGTGGAGCGTATGTATTGATCTTTTTCTGTGTTTATCTTCCTTCCTATTTGTTTACACGCCACGATTGACACGCTTATTGACTCTGCCGTGGTCCTATCTTTCCTATCAAAACTGTGAGGGGCTACTGCAGATGGTGACGTCTTCCGGCCTCTATGATTTATCCGAAATCACACTGAACTTGCCATTTTCCGCAACAAACTCTCGGCAAGAATCAAGAATCAGTCAGAATAGAGCAGGTTCCTTAATGTTCAGAGAGCAAGAGCGAGATATTGTGTGAGTGAGAAAGCGTTGAAACGATGATACTGCTGCTGGACGTATGTTGTATGTGTGGACACGAAAATGATACACAGTTTTCTGTTACTGGCTGCGACGAACGCTTGGTAATTTGAGCACAACCACAATAAAAATTGCCAAATTTTGTTTGAAACTCAACTCGATACTCTCGCTCTCTTTCTTGTGGTGGTAGTGGTCGTCGACTGACTTGAGAAGAGACACACATTTGTCTGTCGACTAGTCGTAGTAGTATCCAGGTAGGCAATATGTTATCTTGTTTGGTTTGTTCATAGACCTGACTACTACTGACTGACTGAGCGAGAAGTGGAAAAAAAGCATTTCATCTTTTTTTTCTGTGTGCAGAAAGGAGTTAAACCAGAGAGTATGCAGAAGTGGTCCAATTCCTAGAGTCGTCGTTCTGCTAGTGCTGCTGTTGTTGTGTGGAGCAGCAGATGTGTGAGCAGGCCATAATAACAACAACAATAATAATAATAAAATATCACTATGCTTTTGGTTCACTTTCAACTTTTTTTTTTCTCTCTCTACATATGTATACCTACCCGCTTTCACGTCGTTACTATGCATATGCATGTATGTCGTCGTTTCGCTAGAAAAGGAGAAGAGACCTAATAATATCCCATCACATCTTGTTTATGGTGGTGATCAATGGATTGGAATTGTACCTCTCTCTAGTCCCAGCTTTTCTGGTGTTGTTGCTACTACCACAACTACAACATAGACTTCTCTTTTGGCTGCTGCTAGCGCTATTATGGTTTCTATCCTTCGCCCTCCTCCTCCTCCTCTGCTTCTGGGGTCTCTGGACTGAGAGGGTACTGACTGACTACTGCTCCTGCCACCACTCAACGTTTTGTTGTTGGACTTTGCTTGAGGGAAAGAGTGTTCTTGTTTGAGCCTTTTCCCTTTCTTTGTCACTTTTCTCTCTCACGCAATCAGAGAGAAAGAAAAGCAGAACTGCATAATATGTTATGTGGAGATGATCAACATAATATCATGTTAATATTATGTGTATACGCAATAGGCAGGAGTATTTGAAGAGTATACTATGGATGTATGTGAAAAGGAACCAACATTTGTCTATATAAACCTTCTCCCTTTCTCACGTTTTCCTTTTCCAGCGCGTCGTTGTAGAGTTACCTTACTCTCGTATCACTAAGGAGACGTACAAAACTTTCTGTGTTTATAAAAAAGATACATACTTGTGAACTCGGGATTAGTTTCAGTTATGAAATGTTTGAGAAAAGGGCCCGCTTTGCTTTCCATTTCCCTCGACTGACGAGGAAACGAGGGGGAGGGGATGGTTTGGGTTTGGTTGGTAAAGGTGTTCACACAGTAGCAGTGCCTGGTATTTTAAATGATTTTGTCAGGTCCACATTAAGAAAAAAAATCAAAATATTTATATAGCCATGTCAAAAGTCATTCATTCATATTATGATGGACAGTTTAAGTAATTTTTAAAAGAAAACGCTACTTGCGTGGGTGGCCTGAAGTGACGGCGGTTGCCTCAGACATTAATACAAACCAAACAATTTCTTCGCTTGAAGAAAACGTTTTCGGTTTCATAAAAAACTTGCTGCTCCGTCTCTCCGCTGCTGCTGCTGTTGTGTTGCTTTTCTATTATTTCTATGTACCACATATGCATACATTCTTGCTCTGCCAAATTCCAAATGTATATGTGTACACTACATTGCGTATGGCTAATGTAGTTATGCATTTGTAGATTGTAGATACATATCATATATACGTGTAGGTGTATTGCATAATCTTATTTATGTGGAGATAGAGAGAAACGAAAACAGTGAGAGGGAATCGGGAATGAATATACGGATGCTATGTTGTATACCTGTATCTCTTCTACCTTTTCTCTGAGCGATATATATAGATGGATTCGAGAGGATAATAAAGATAATATGAAACTAAAATCTTGAGAATGTATTTGAAAGTAAACAAGTACATAGAAAGAAAAATTGAAGATGTAAGTGAAAATTTGTACTGAACGTTTTTTATCATAATATATTTATATCTTAAAAGATTATCGAAATTGTGTTGTATTGCCAAACAATACAATCATATGAAATCCAAACAAATATATTTTTGGGAAAGGAATAAAAAAAAGTAGTTCCGTTTTGTGGAATAGTGACCAATAAGGCTATGAATATATGATCATGTCCTTGTTACTGAAAGGAAAATTGTATCGAGGAAAGCAGTCATTTCATATACCCTTCCCGTGTCAGTCATAGACATAATAATGTAATATGGCACGATATAATTCGTTGTGCAAGGGAGAGCGAGTGTACTCCTCCAATAGTATGTGCATTTCTACCAGGTCAAATAAATTACTGGTAATTTTTTTAGGATCCATTAATCCATATAGAAAGGCTTATTTTTAACCCAGGCATCGTAAAGGGGGCTTATCTAGCAAGCGGATTATTAGAGTGAACATCTTGTCGAAAAACGGAATCATACGAACGGGTTTGCCTTACTAGTGGAAAGGAAATGATGCCTTCTTTCTCCGCTCTCTTTGCGTTTTACGCATGCATTTATATACTCTACTTCTTCCCTTCTTCCTCTCTGGTATAACCCACTTCCACTTGTGTGTGTGTGTGTGTGTGTGTGAGTGTACCTACATCGCGGTCGCTCGCCCACACCACGCAAACATACAGAGACAACCAGAGAGAGAGAAGAGAGAGAGCGCGGACGGAAGTGGGAAAAGTGACAGTAATTGTAAGCAAAGCAGGTCTTAAAGTGTAAAAAAGTTTTCTCTCTTTTCTACCTCTGCTCCTGCTCATTCTCAGTGAAGTAGGTAACTAGGAACTTTTATCTTTACAGGTACGTTGCACAGGTAAGGTATATGCAAGCAGGTATATACTTTTGATAATATAATTTAACTACAGAACAAGGCATGGTCCCTGCTGAAGGATAAAAAAAACTCTCCGTTTATCTCAAACTTTTCCACGAAATCATTTCCTTGAAAAAAAAATGTATATACTGCCAGGTTTCCTTTCAGAGGAACTATAGTGATTCACAAAATGATCAGACACGTTCAACGCTGCTTCTTCTCTTCCCTTCCCTCTATGTATGCACGTGGGTTCCTCAGGTACTATCTGGAATCAATTTGATGATACCCGAGGAGCCACTCTGTGATGAATGTTTAAACAATTCCTTTTCTTCAGTAGGTATATGCATTATAAATTATCTTTTTTTTAAATCAACTAGACGCGTGGTTCAGATTGGTCCTTCTCAAAACGGGTTGATGTCTGGTGGAAATGGAGAAGGGAAACGAAGGGGAGAACGTTATTAAAAGCAGGGAAAATTGAAAATTGTGTGTGTGTGTGTGTGTGTGTGGGCGTGTTTTTTTGTATTTTCTGTTGTGCAAAAGGGCTGCATAGTTGCTTTTAATTGTAACGTTTCTTGGTGTTACGCGTGTATGCATTTTTTCTGTCAAAGTGTGGGATAATGAAAAAACAAAAATGTACGGTATGTGTGCACACTGCACACAAAAAGTAGCCCATATGCCATAGTCTCATATAAGTATATTGCATGAATGTGATGGATTCGTGTAGGCGTATCTATGAGCTCAGATCTTGATTAGAGGAAGCCTTGAAAGATGCTTTTATATGAAACGTCTGTGCAAATGTCAATATCAACGGTTTCATTGAACCGTCAAAAGTTCACAACCATTGAGTCGTCATACATATTATATGCATTATATATACATTATAAATGCAGCATATTCGTGTGTTGTTGCTAGAGTTTATTTGCATTCAGGCAACAATTTATGGCAACAAAAGCACGTCTATGTCATAAACATGAAGGGTGGTATTTCCCATAAAATTCCAGGCAGTACGGAACAACGTCATCGCCAGATCGGCTTCTCAGTGAGGGTTGCTGCTGCGAGCAAATTAGTTATTTAAAAGCATTGAAATGAAGCCACTTTCTTTGATTTTTAATGTACCTGCACACAACCTCAACTTTTGCTCATTAGTCTCCGCTCAAGAAAGTTGTAGAGCTTTAGGAAATTAAGTCTGGCCAGATTATTAAATGAGATGACGATGATCAAATCAACATCATCTCCTTGCTTGTTATGGCGCAGCAACAATGTCGCTCTTGAAAAAACCTCTTTGTTTTGAGAAACCGCAATAAATTTTTACGGGCTCTGCTTCATATAATATAAATATCTAAATAGTTGCCTTCGTTCTTTTTAGTTCTCATGATGACCATGTTTCTTATTATGTTACCATATCATTCCCAACCCAATTCCTCGCGTTGTAGATAAGTCCAAATCCGACGAGTCGGGTGTTTCATTAAAAGATCTGTTTCCAGGGAGTGAAGGAAGAGAGCCACAACATGTTTTTCGTGGTACTGGTATTCTTACCTTTTTTCTAAATTCATTGCTTGGTTGAAGAAAAAAATGAACAAAAATGTTCGGTCACTCAGTAAGAAAGTATACCGTGCGAGGGGAATTTTAAAGAAAGGAAGACGATACGAAAAAAAAACAAGTTTGTTGTTTTGGCCGTAACTTGAACTTGACTCGCCGTCCTTTTTAAACAAGTTTTCTTCCTTGTTCGTCGTCGAAGTCTGTCGAATAGTTCGTTTTTGTTTCAGGCTAGCTTGCTATGGAGAGAGTGGTAGTTGGGTTGAGTTGATGAATGATGATGATTAGCAGAAGTGTTCTTTGTTCTCCATATTTGCCATATAAAATCCATTACATCCGGCCACATGCCACTATTGGTATTTCGTAATATTATATATTCTTTTCGCTGCTTCAGGTATTCATCCAGTTCACTTTTACTTCAAGGAATTTATTTTATTTTATGGAGGATAAACAGGAGAAAAAATAGCAGGAGAGAAGTTGAAGGTAACCGTGCCGCAGTTTACTGTTGCTAGAGAACCCACACTTTACAATCTTAGAATCTTCTATTGGCTTATCACAGGAAAAGGATGTCAGAGTATGACCTATCATTCTGATTTGGGGATAGGGTGATGTGGTGAAACGCAGCTGCCTATTCATGCCACCATGCCTGTGTGCAAAAGCTGCTGTCATGTTCATGTCAGTGGGCACAAGCACCGAGTGTGACCATTTAATTTTTTATGTTATAAAAAATGGGCAGATGTTTTGTGAGCAACAAAAATCATCAAAGTGTAAATACACATATCCATCTACATACCTGCTTAAGAACATACTTGTGGGACATTCAACCAGAAACAGAATGCAGAATGGTAACAATTGGCAAAGTAACTATTTCCACAACTACTGCTGCGCGAACGTTATATAAAATACATGCCAACGAGGGAAATTCCGTATATAACTGACCAATTTTTCAAATCAATATATTTTTAAGTAAATGAATTATGTCCAGCAAGTGAAATATCAATCAATATAGTTTATTTCATTGTCTTTCTGGTGATATGGACAGGATGGAGCTATTTATATCAGTTGCAAATTTTGCAAAATTGGTGTCAGAGGAAATAGTGACCATATTTGAGAAAACAAGCCTTTATTTGAACAGTCAATTTGTACTATAAATAGCCAGCATGTTCACACAGTTGGGTGTACTATAAATGATAAATAATAGATATTTCACTGTCGATTAAAGAGTAAAAATGTCAAAACAAGCATGTTTGGGTAGATGATGAAATTCCTAACTGTATACCATGCATATACGTAATTCTCAGATAAATTTCTAAAGTCTCTACTGATAAAGTGCAAGCAAAATTGAGAAATCTATACATCTTTATAAAATGAACTAAAACTAAGACTTTTTCTAAGACATGTGGTAACTGTATACGAAACACCGTCACAAGTATGAAATAGAGAAAAAACAGTTGCCAGCGTTATATCATTGCATGGATATTGGAGAACAACACGCCAGGTGTCAACTACAGTCAAGCATATAATAATGCAGTATATTAATTACCCTACCATCTCTCTATGACTAATATATTATGCTAATGTTTCTTTGTATTTACGTTTATCTTTCATAGTGAACCATGCGGATAAGGATAACGTGAACGAGGCTACAAGTTACTTGTTTCGTTTACCCCGAACCAAACGTACTACTAGTGATAATCTCAGTGATGACAGATGAAAAAGAGTGCAATGAATTTGTTTGCAAACACGAAGAAAAAAATGACATCACAGCTGCAACCTCTGAAATGTAGCCGATATTAAGATTGTTGCCAAAGATTGCCCTGTGTTATTGTACCAACTTCTGCTCATTAGAATTGTGTGTCGGAAATGGGAATCCTCCCATTCTTGTTTTTGCAACTGCCTGAATTTTTGCCACTGCCCAGGCTATGAAGCGCTCTTTTATCATTTATGTAGCATATTTAGCAAAGCTGGCAGAGAGTGTTTATTTCAATAACCACAACGGTGTAGTTGTCGACGTCGTCATGTGTGGTTCGGCTGCTTGCCTCTTGACATTTTTCCTGTTTGCATTACCACCGAGCCATAAGGCGGTATGGCATTTCTCGACAACAAGGATAACAATGATGAATGCAACAGGATTATGGTATTTGCTGTGCTATATATAAAAAAATGATAGCGTTTCGCTGTCTACCACCTTTGTTACATAGTAGAGGTTTGGCTTATGCAAGTGTACACTTATAGAAATAATTTTTTAGTTCATTTCCCGTCTCATAAAAAAGAAAGGTTATTGGCCAATGCAACGTCCTTCTTTGTTTGGCAACTGCGTCAATATGGTAAATAAATGTAAAGAAAAATGTATTTTGTTGCTTTTCGGTTCTTTGTTTTTACTGAGGAGCTAAAAATATCTAAAAGGTAATGATACATTAGAAAACAGGCAAAGACTAAGGTTGGTAGTAGAAGACAAAAGTGAAGAACTAAACCTTAATTCTCATTTATAATTGGTTTTAAAGTTTTAAAAGCTAAAATGTTATTTGACGGGTTTAAGAAGGAATTGGAAAGGAGGTTTGTTTGATTGTTCATGGTTCTCTCTTATATGCTAAACAAACACACATCTATGTAACTGATTATTATCAATTTCGTATCGAACTTCGATTTCACTTACCTTATTTTCTCCTCGGTCGGACGATGTATATCCTTTTTAGTAATTGGCAGCTATGCAAAATTTTATAAGAAGGACGAGCTCCGCTTAGGAACTCAATTGGACTGGGACGTCGTACTTGTAATCCGTAATTCAAGTAGGTAGGTATGCATTGATATATGAAATGGTTCTATCTAATTAAAATACTGTCATGGGGGGCCACTTGCGAAAGCTAAGGGGAGTTTCTTTTACTGTTGTCGTTCTGTTTGTAATTTGTACTTTCATGCGTGCATCTCATAGAAATGGTTTTTAAGAGAAGGTCGTATTCATTTCAAGGGAGAAACGGGACACTAACGTGTAGAATGAATAGAGTCTTTGTAAACAAAGTAGACACGCAGTGGAAAATATTTAAACCATTCATTAAAAATACACAAAACTTGTTTATTGTGTACTTGTGTAGCTACATGGTCGTTAACACGGTTTACATTTTAAACGAAATGATACGAAACGAGTGGAAGGGAGTTGTCAATGAATGAATGTATTGCGATGGTTGTTCAATGTTTGAAAGGAACTACGGAAGTATCCACTTAACGTCGTTTACTTAGTGGGTGGGTGGGTGATACACGAGAGGAGCTGAGTGAACTCTTGACGTTTAAAATGACATGGTACCTATCTATTTTGTTTACTTATCGAATAATAATGTACGCACACTGTGGTTAGTAGTAATCTTGCACGTTTTATTTACTGATGACACGTTATGACATTGATATGGAGGATTACTGAGTATTTTCTGGTTGAAATTTTATTTTCCATTTGTTGATGACGATGAAAAATACATGGACTTATTACCATGTCGAATGATATACAAACTGCGACATAATAGAAGTAAAGGCCAGCCAAATTTATGTCAATCCTGTTCCATTGAAGTATGTAGTTCATCCAGTCCAAAACTTGGGATTTCGGTTTTTATTTTGTAATATATGATTTGTGATGATATTATGCTATATTCGGTGATATGACATAGCTATGTATATATGACCTTGGGAAGAAAGCGATGCCATGTTTTCGCAATATTTCATCTTGTTATGGACGTCCATCATTTTTATAATTTGTAAAATGCAAGGTTTCAGAAAGAATTTTAGAAAGGTTGAAAATGATGTAGGTCAGTGTGTGATTTTGTAATTGTAAGGTATTTATAAACCATCCATGACGATTTTCTGCTTTTCATCTTATGAAAACGACCAACGACACATAAATACATTTTTTAAGTTTTTTTTATTTTACATAGACACAAATAGGTGCATTCAAATGACAATCTTGTTTTAAACACAAGTTTGAAGAACTAATGAATATAGTTCAATAAGTGGATATACATAAAATTATTTTGTGTACGTACATATGTACACATTGTCAACCAACACCAACATATTTATGTAACTTACACTTACAAGTACAGTATTGGAGCGCTACCTTCAGATTTGACTAAACTTGGTACTTACCAGGGCTTAAAGTTTCGTGAATTATCATATTCCACATAGTGTTCAAGATTTAAATGAGCTTCAGTATGTGAACGAATCACATAAAAAGGAGCATGTTGGGCCACACTAATAAACTCATATTTGTCGTATTTTGCATCTTAAGGTCATAAAAACATACACTATTCATATTTTAAGAAATTTATGCATATTTTATAATTTTAAAGAAAAATTCTTCGAGAACGTGTACTTTTTAATGTTATATCCATCTTACCATTCAGGTTCGACCAAACTCACGGCAAGTTGACTTTTACCGACTACAGCTTCAACATAGCGTGGATAATATTGCCTTTGCCAGTGCTGATTACTGTTTCATTCCAAGACTAAACATTAATAAAAATACAATTTCTGGACAGCAGATTATTTATTGTGTCCATGATTTTTATTCATTTAAGAAATTAACTTGTGAATTTTTAAAATGAGGCCAAAATCTTGTTTAAAAACTTTATTATCAAAGTGGGTATAAGACAGACGTGGACGAGAGAAAAAAATTCCAGGTTGAAGGAAACGGTATCCTTTGTAACGTAAGAATTACCACACAAAAATTCTGTTCTTGTAAAAAACACCTGATTCTCTTAACAAGAACGCAATCTTTTTAATTTTAGGTCTGTTCAATACGGTTTGAATGGAATTGAAAATCTCAATTTAAACAACATGTCGAGTCGAATTTTCATAAAAAAATCAGCCGTTTTAAATGGAGGAAGGCAGTTAGTAGTACCTGCAAGCCTAACCCTACAAAGAGTTTCCTATCGAAATGTGCACAGCTTTTTTGGCAGCAAA
>JAHZNB010003775.1:0-13460 GCA_027744295.1 Callyntrura guangdongensis
GCCAACCTAGACCTCGAAAATTTCGCCAAGTTGACCTGGAATACGCCAAGTTGGATTGCGCCAACATTGGATGGAATCAAATTTCCATGATAGAGCTGTTGACAGGAAGCAAGAAAGGAAACTCGATGTGCCACTTCTAGTACCTCCATCACTTATATTTATTTCTCTGTATTATGTTGCCAATAAAAGAACTGAAAATCTAATTCGTACAAATTGGGACAATGTTAAGGTTACAAATTTAATTAACATATCCGATAGAGAACTCATCCAGTTTGTTTGCTGTTGAACTTTATTATAATATTATGCTATACCAATGTATACCTGTCACTAAGGCAGAAAATAAGGAAATCTGCTTCTCTGTTACTTATTTGTTGCAGGTCAAGATCTTATTTACTTGCTCATCATTGCTTTTTGTCACTCCTCCACACATTTTTCCGTGTTAGTTGTTTTCACGAATACTGGTTCACAGTTCACATCATTGTACACCGATTTCCATCCAGTTAGTTGTTCAATGTGCAACTCTTAATTTCTGGCATTGTGAACATTTATTACTAATTGGTAAAATTTCAAACATGCCTGTTTGATGATTACAATATTAAGAGGCGAAGCTAAAACGGGAAAATGTGTAGTTTACTGAATCGAGTACGTAGAATTTTATAATATTGAATTTATTCCAAAATGAGTTAGAATTTCTATGAGAGCTCAAACGCTTACCGCTACAGAAGCGCAAGACTTCTTCGTGGCCCATAGTTTCCATTTACTTCGTCATTACTTTACTTTACAAAGCTAGCACACGCTTATAGCTCAGATAATGGGATGTTCCTTTTGCTACATACTGTAATCTGTGGTTACAGCAACAGATTTGTGCTACTTGTGCTTGGTGTATTTACACACCAGGCCCGCCACTCGCCACACATACGTACAAGTCCGAGTGTCCGAGCGTCTTATCTTGCTGCTTTCAACATTTTCAAATTCCGAACGAATAAAGGGTGCCAAAGATTAGAAGTGAATATCTTTGAAACGAAAAATACAATGTTAAAGATAAATAAATAAATTAGAAACCCTTTATATGACTGTGTTCTCCACAGGTCAAGGTAATAAATTATATTTAATTATATTTTTGTCAAAACGTTTGATTACTGTATAAAACTGACACGAACGGTTGAATAGAGCGTATTAAAAGTGAAATTGCATAGTTTGAAAATGTTTCCGAAGTTCAACATACAATATTGTGTATCATTTTCAGAATGAATGTATCAACAATATCTCATTTTATAGAGTGATTATCAGGCCTTCTTTTACTAGTTCAGTAGAATTTTCTGTACTTTCTTGAAGGGCTCCAAACATTTATGAAAATACCTCGTTTATCAAAAATTGATTAGATTAATTTTTTGCACCTCCAATTTACGCTCGTCATTCTTTGTCGTTAACATACTCCTGGTAATTATGTAATGCTATGCTGGTCCACTTTATTGGAATACACTAAGTTTCAGTTATTTGTCAGTACTTCTCTGTGCAGTACATGGGTTGGAATTTTGACCTTTTTTGCATACAGATGCAGCAAAACTTGGAAGCCTTCCGGAAATTTGTTGATGTTACACTGACTTGGTAGCTGGACAGACTTTTCCAAATGACCGTGTCATGTTTATACGTAACTGAAACATTTTAACAAAATTAGAAGTTTGCTAATTTAAACTGTGGAGAATACAGTCATTTAATCATCTTTAACATGCAATTTTTATTTCAAAGATATTCTCTTCTGCTCTGTGGCACCCTTAGGGAGATTTTGGATGTCTATCTAACTCAGCTTTGAATACACTAAACAGTTTTGATCTGCCACATTCACAAATAAGTGTAATTGAAATTGTGCACATGGACACATGTGTCTCTGTAATTTGAGTGAACTGATATAATCCGCAATGTAGTTTCTAATCGAAGGTCGAACGAAAATTGAAAAATCTTGCATCCCCTGATGCTTCTTTAAACAAACTGCCTTGCATGTTGCATGAGTGATTCCAGTACATACCTAATTTTCCTCGTTAGTAAAACTTTATGTAAGTTCTAGAAACGTAACGACAAAATCTTATGCAGTTAACGTACAAAATAAATAAAAAATTTAAATTATTGCTTTGAAGTTCCTGTGTAAGAATAACTGTGGAAATAAAAAGCTTTGCACCAAATACAAACATTTAAATGCATTTTGAAAATGTGATTTTATATTTTTCGTCTTCAGAAGCTATATATTTTTTACATCTCAATAACCTCAAAACCTGCTTTCACCTAATCGCTCGTGCCTTTCGAAAAGCGATTCGCGATGGTCATCATCACGTCGTCCACAGATACCAATACCATGCATTTAAATGTGTCGCGGCTTATATCTGTATTGTGCGTTCGCAACTGTGATTGTGCCATCATTTCCCACAAACTTTAGGCCCCTTTCTAAATTTTCTTGTCATTTAATAGCACAAAAACTGACCGGTCACATTCATTATTCATGACTGTAGATAGTAGAGTGCCAACACTCACATAAAAAATTTCACTGCACCGACTGTCAGCCAATTGCAACCACTACTGCTATTCAGCCAGTTAGTAGTTAGTCGTCCACAATCCCTATTTCTAGTCTCAAGTTAAATTTGGGTGAATGCGTTTTTCTCAGCACAGCATTTACAGTTGCGGCGCAGATGACTTTTTTACTTCCTTAAAAATTCGTTGCCCTCGTGTTTGCTACCTGCGTGTGCGTGCAAAACATTCGAGGCGGAATAAGTGATTATACTGCACTTGTTACTGTATGCCATGTCATGCACAAAAATACGTAAGTGATACTCCTTCCTTGCCGTCGCCACTACTGCCACTGCTACCGCAAAAAAAAACTAGGTATTTTCATATTTATGGCCTATTATTCTACACTTACTACGTACATCTACCACCTAAAGTTTGGACGCGTCTATTGCCACCTTACCTTCTCCTTCCCCAACAGTCATGCCATTGACTCATGATCCCCGTTTCTTCTGATATACAGTGTAGCAGCAGCCATTAAGATTACTCTTATCTACTTTATAACAAAAACAGCAAAATTGTTGCCATGTATTAGTTGTTAAAAATGGGTGACAGCTATATCGTAATGATTCTACTATTGCTCTACCTAATCATCACCAAATTCAACTTAAATTCCCCAACCTGCTTTCGAATCGCACAACTACTCTTTACCATGCTTCCCCTTCTCACATTCAAACAGTTAAACTTGTAATGCGTATTTTATTATGCGCGTGTTACCCCATATACCACGTCAGTACTCCTCCTGGTTCGGTTCTCGCACGATACAAAACGGCACCTCAAAATGACGACCTACAAAGTGTATCCCAAACGTCTCACAAGACTTCATCGAATCATGAAATGATTACCATCTTGTTGATGATTAGGATGGTGATTGCTCTACACGAGGGAATAAAAAACTGTTACAGGTCTGTCACGCTACAAAAAGACAGTATTGCACCTCTCCCCTTGCGTTATATACAATATATGCCGTACGCTTACGCCCTACTCGTACCATACCGTCAGCCGACGCTGCTGCTGTTGGTATGATTTGATTACATTATAAAAGCGTGTAAATTGGTGTTACTTACGACGATATATTATTAAATTATTACGATTACCGCAGAGCGGCATTACAACCACTACCGCTCAAGTCGAATGCAATATGTAAGACTTTTAGCAACATCACACACCATCGCTAGTATCCATGGCAATGCAAAAAAAACTACATTATCGTTGTCATTATTATTGTTATTATTATCGTATTGTGGCGTTGGTAGAAAGCAAGTTGTTTCACGAGTGTAATGCAATAATGAAATTGCTCGCATGCCAATTTACCAACATCGTCAATGGTCATCATACAAAATTCAGAACGAGACGATGATTTTGATGTTATTGTGAAGGGACCCTAACAACAACGACAACAACATGTGCGCTAAGCTTGTAGCAGTAGTGATGGTAGCACTGAGTGAATGAGCAGCATACTTTTTAAGCTTAACGACTAGTGAGAAACGCAGAATTCCTCGAAGAATGCCAAAAGACGAAGACGAAAAGATAATGAAATGGATCAGGCAAAATAACAATGCAATGCCGTTGTGTTGTGCTACTAGTAGAAAAGCGAATAACTACACAACAACAACAATCTTACTACTACAACCTCTATAAAATATACAACATTATTTACATTTTTACGACGAGGAACAAGTGCATTGCCATCCACGTTGCCAAGCGAGAGGAGATGAGGAGGAAGGAGAACAGAACGCGGTGTGTGTATGCATTATATCGCCACATTGCATTGCCAAGTAGAAGTTGGTAGTTGGTTGGTACATAGTAGTCGTCGTCGTTGTTGTATAGATGTGGTGTTGTGTGCGGTATTGCATATTACGTGGCCTTTTACTTTTCTTGTGATGCGATATATGGGAGCCCTCTCTGCAAGTAGTTGTACGTATCAAAGGGTTGAGTTGCAGCGAGAACGTGTTTTCTTACGAACAAATTTGATGTTCTGCTATTCCCTTTTTCTTGTGTACGCGGAATGAGATTTCGCACTTTTGCATGCTTCTTTGCTACATGCTTCTGGTCAATAACCACTGCACGAACCCAACCAGTCAGTTTTTGAGCTTGTCAGAGAGCACACACGCTGTAAAATTTGCTCTGGTGGCTCAGTGCGTAGTTCGTTTGCATTTGCAGAAGGATCCCATAATAAAAAAGTGAATTGTGTAGTAAAAAATTTCATAGAGAAACTGAAAAATAATCGGTTTTCTGATAAAAAAAATTCTATGCTTACTGGGGCTGCATTTCGACCAACCGGTAGCTTGTAAAACGACATGCATGGGGAGCTAACATTGATATTGTTGTTACCATGCATGCCAAAAAAGCTAAATAAATTGAAATTTTAAAAGTGATTTCGTTGGACCGTTACTAATATAGTCTGCATATAGTCAGTTTCTATAGGTTGCAATGTAGGTACATATCGGCAGGTGGGTAGGTAGGTAGATGTAGGTAGTTCGTTGCCTGGTGTAAACACGGCCCTTAACTTGACTCCCCGAGACGTGGAAGTGTAGATAGAGTATTCGTATGCATGCTCTTATTGTTACTGAGTTCAACGAAAATACATAGACTACTCAAATTGGCAACTACTTGCGGGCATGGAAAACCAAGTTGTCTGGAGATATTGTTTTACATAAACGAATGAACTCTAAGCAAATGTAGAAACGACCTAAGTTGACATTGAATTTAGGTATAAACAGTGGCAAAGAAAACGATCAAGTGGAGAATGTTTTGATTTTTTCTCTCTCTCAATCAAGCGGTAAAACCCATGAAGCACACGCAGTCCATTGATGTGGTGTTGACCTGGTAGTAATAAGAAGTAATGGTGACGTTTATGCTATTGACAACCTTGGTTCGTTTTAAAGAAAATGGTTCTTGTTTCATAGAAATACTGATTGGTTTTTAAATAATAGGAGAGAAATTACGACCAACTCGCTTATCCGGATGATTAAGAAAAGGTAAGGAATAATATGAATGATGCTCAATTTACCCACATACAAATAAGATAAAGTGGAATAGTTTTATATGCTGCATTTTTCAAAAGTTTCATAAAGAAAAAAATCACTTTTATTCATAAGTCATATGCATATGGCTTTTTTCGAAATCAAAGTACGTGGATTTTCAGGGAACTGTACATTTATAGTAGTTTATCACCATCCTCATCATCATCATCATCATCACACTTTTATAATCTCATTACTTTATTATCCTTTAATGGTATTATGGCAATTGCATATAAGGATTATTTGCATAAATGCATGCCATGCAATCATCTTGGGCTACACTGGTGATTTCCTGCTGATGAAACGAAATGTCACACAATATCCTCTTTGTATGGGGTGTTATACCATGTGCAATAGGTAGATTCGTCATCATTCCGTTGACACGACGGGAAATGCTTCTAGCTAACTGCTTCTCTCTCCTGTCCCTACTCTATCATGAAATTTGCAACAGCAGTAGGCATTAGTTGAAAGATAAGCTTTACTTGAAAGGTGGAATGAGACTTTTGAAAAGGAGGATGATGAATCGGGCCATCTTATCTCAGTACATCACAGGGGAAAGCATCAGCCCGTGAAGATGATGAGAATAATGAATAATGATGTACTGCCTTGTTAGAATTTTAAATATTATTTAAGGATGTGCGTCTTTCCTTGAAAAAATGTTGCAATAAATACATCAGTACATAAATACACACTTTTAGATGGGGTGATATATTCCCAATTAATGTAAGTTGTTAATAGTCGTGTGCTATATAATGGGATGAGGAACAACGCTGATAAGTAGGCCTGAGGCTTCGAGAGGGAAGCTGAAGCTGTGTGCTTGAATAAAATTAGTATGCCGTAACATCAAGTAACTTGTTATATACGTGGGTGTGAATGTGAACGGTTTGCTAATTTACTTACCTATGTGCAAGTGTGAACACCAGGAAATTTTTATCAACAAGATGAAGACGATTACAGACTGAAGAGTTTTTATTTAGGGTATTAGGAAATTAGATTGGAAGCAAAATACGGTATCATAACGAAGGAGAATGAATGGATGATGATTACGATCATCATCATTCTCGTCGTCAGTAGGCCAGTAAAGTGGAGAATAAGCTGTCTATTTGTACATATAGGTACTACACTCTCGCAGGTAAAGTTTGTCAAAGGAACAAAGTAAAAACCGAATGAACAGAGCGGTGTAGTTAAGTCAAAAAGAAAATACAGGAGTGGCGGTCGGTGAACATGAATCGTCGTCATTGCCGTGCCAATGCCACTGACATTGAGAATGAATGAATCGGTACATTAAATGATGATTCGAGATATATATGCATGATGCATCCTCGAATGGATATATATGGGTATATACATCACTTTGTAGAATTAGTACTACTTACCATAGTACAGATCTTTTTGTCATCATTCCAATCGTATCATCGTACGGGGTACAGTTTTCAGGAAAGGATTTCAGAATTTTGGAGGGCAAATATTTACCTTATGCTATTTATACATCCAATTTGTTTACAGAGAAATGTGTATTCTACTAATAATATTGTTTTCAATGACGGAGGTTTAGCTTGCTTAGTTAATGTGTGTTATCACTCGGCTATGCTACATATATCCTTATCATTCCGTACGTGAAATATGATACAGAGAGAAATACATTTGAAGAAATAGGGGCAATGAACAAACACAAAACGGGAAGGGAAAAGGATAATAAGTTTAGCCGTAGATTCTTTGAACTATTCTACTCTACCACACAGCTCCCAGTACAGCTATGTAGTAAGCATCTATTTTGAAACAAATACCATTGTAAACGCAAACCAACCAGGCAGTGTCTCGTGTCTACCCATTTTCTAGATATAGATGTTAGATGTAGACCATCAAGGACATGTTATGCGTTTCAGTTTCACTGTCAACTGTCATCCATCGAGTGTGTCAATAGGGGAAAATGCATACACGAAAGTAAATATTCCACAACCTAAATCACTCACTGATCACCTACTGTGACGGTGTGTGGATACAAGTTGTACTGTGAGGCGAAGTGATGGATGGCATTTTACAAAAACAAAAGAGTTTTCCTCAAGAAGATTTTATACCTACACCAAGCAAACACAACAATAAATTTTCGACTTCAATTATTTAGCCATTACTACACAAATGCACATCACAACTTCACATGGATAATTGATGAAGAAATTTAAAATGCAAGAAGATCCTAGAAAGCAACCAAAATGGAGGTACAAATGTTGCCTTTAATTACACTAACAACAAAGAAGTAAAAGAAGAACACTTTAACCTTCATCTCGACATGTAACTGTGCATTAACAAAATTAAATCTGGATGCAGGTC
Organism: Callyntrura guangdongensis; assembly: GCA_027744295.1. Lineage (NCBI taxonomy): Eukaryota > Metazoa > Arthropoda > Collembola > Entomobryomorpha > Paronellidae > Callyntrura > Callyntrura guangdongensis. Next base: position 7,914 of record JAHZNB010003775.1, read on the forward strand.
AATCTGCATTTGAAACCTATTATCTTAATATCTATCCGCCGTATTTCCTACCAATCTGAAACGGTATTATGACAACTGGAAAACATACCTGTGCATAATTGACAAATGCATTATCTTTTCAGTAACTGGGGACTTGGATAATAATTTGAAATGGTATTTTTAATAATCGTACATTTATTGAAGGTACGGTAGGGGTAGTATACACCTTACTTGTAATCAATATAGAACATTGTCCTGATGACAAATACGGTTACAGAACTTGCAAAACTGAAATTTAAATTGAATACTGCATTCATTAAACTTTCCACACATTTGTAAGATTGAAAACATCTTTTTCGGTATATTGAGTACTAACAATGCGTACAACAACTACAGCTTACAGTTGTGTATCGTATGATGATGTATGACCACAAATTTTAACAAGTAACTAAATTCGAATCTGAATCTGAAGTTTGCAGAACCGTACATTTATTGAAGGTACGGTAGGGGTAGTATACACCTTACTTGTAATCAATATAGAACATTGTCCTGATGACAAATACGCTTACAGAACTTGCAAAATTTAAATTGAATACTGCATACATTAAACTTTCCACACATTTGTAAGATTGAAAACATCTTTTTCGGTATCTTGAGTACTAACAATGCGTACAACAACTACAGCTTACAGTTGTGTATCGTATGATGATGTATGACCACAAATTTTAACAAGTAACTAAATTCGAATCTGAATCTGAAGTTTGCAGAGCTGTATTACACACAACTCGTTGAAAGTGAAGATATATATATTATGCGTTTTACTGAATTCATCGTCTCTACCATATAATAATCTTCATCATGTTTCGGTAGAAAGTACAGAGATGTAGCAGGACAATAACCAGATTCCCAAAATGCATGCATGACTGCATTGTCATTGCAAATTGCATTGCAACATAGAGACCTTGAATTTCATGGTTTTCGTTGACTTCATGTTTCATATGCTGAAAAGTTACATGACTTGCTTATTCAGTTCTTGATTTGTGGCATTCAAATTTGGGGATTTTTGCATTGAGCAAAAAAACTTTACGTGACGTTTCCTTAGCCAAAACAAAAAATAAAGATGCCAGTTTCAAGAAGTACCTGGTCATAAATCAAAATCGTATAAAAAATGATGACGATGCTAGAAAGATAATACATGCACATAATACATGATTTTACTCATTCGTTGCTGTTATACATTGACGTTGATTGAGATCTGGTTGGGATGGGATGGCTCTAAAAGTAAGTACATATCTGAGAATTGTAGTAATACTGCCGATATGTGTCTTGTTGGCAATGTTGGCAGAAAGAATAAATACCAAGCAAATGTGAGCAAAAACAGATTGCAATAAGGAAAGAAGAGGTGCCAACGTTACCCTGGTTTAAAAAACATACTGCAAAAATACAGCAGTGAGTGTGAGTACTGAGTACCAAGTCTTCAACAGTTATTACATCAAGTCATTCAGTTTTCAACATAGTCTTCAATATTTCACTCTCCCGTCGCTCACTGAGCCGAGATGTGTTGAACATTTTTATCGCTTTACTTTATGCCAGGTTTTACACATTTACTAGTATTCTGCTTTTGAAAACCAAAAAAGCAGGAAAATTATCAACGGCCATCATCATTTATGTGGATCATCCAGGGTTAATTGTGCAGCTATCATACAGCTTTTTGCTGACCTGTATATCTGCAGTGCTTATGATGTCTGTAAGATTACAAAACCATAAAGACAGTTCTATATTAATTGCTACATTGACCGTACGATAGGACTGGGCGTTGTCAGTCAATGGACATTTTAGTTCCTTCCCCCAACACACGAACACAGCGAAGAAAAAATCAAACCAATGTAGTGAATATTGCTGGAGAATTATGTTGTAGGTTAAGTTAATTAGTGTGTTTGTTTTAAGGTGCAGACACCTAAGAACATCTTCAGAAGTGGTTACACTTTTAATTAATTTTTTACATGTTAGTGTACATAAATACACACACACTTGCATTACTAGTGTCAGTATTAATTAAAAACCTTACAGATTATCCAGTGTTCTGGAAAATTATAATTAGTATATTATCCAACCCAGATTTGATCATTCTTTACTATCAGCCATTTCATCACCACAGCTTACGAAAAACAAACGTGTTCATTTATAGCCACATCAGTCACCACAAAGTACCAAAGGATCAAGTTATCATCATCATTTCATATACGCGATGGAGCAAATCTAGCAACTTTATGTAACGCTCACCCAACACATCTAATTATCGATTTTTCCTCCGAGCGTACACCTACCTCAACCTCGTCCTCCCACAACTTCCCTTTCGTCCAGAGATACACCAGATATTATTAGATTCTAGGAACTGTGCACCTACGTAAAAGTATCGCCTTACGAAATCGTGCTGGATTACAATTTCGGGAAACGAACAGTGGACCAGCTAGTGGTGTAAATACAGCCATGGATAACGGCGTTTAAGCTACTATTTCAGAACGTATCTCTACTCGCTGATATTCTGTTTGTGTTTTTATATTAGCAGGAATTCTAAACGTAAACATTCATATTCAGAAAAATGTCATAATTTGTCTTATCATCACCAATGTTGCTTTAAGTGACATGAACCTGGCCCCGGTTCTGTCTATACCGCTGATGCAATCCATCCTAATTGCTTAGCATTATTAATGATCAATGAAAGACACAGCCAGGAAACTGGTCTGTTCATTGGAGCACAGAGCACGGCAGTAAAAATATATTATTACTGTGACACTGTGGAGTTGGGTGCACAGACGAATACTTGTAAAAATAGACACTCCTAGTGGGACAGCTTTTGCCATTTCACTGTAGGGCTTTATGTGATTTTCATATTCTAGCTGAGTCGTAAAGTGCTCTTTTGCTTTGGTGTCACAGAGAAAGAGTCGTACATATGACAGTTTTACTACGTGCACTGTGCACTATGCTTTCCTTCTACTTGCTAAAGGATACGAGTGCCATATACATTTGGCCGCGCTATCATTAAATATTATCTCAATCACGTCCACGTCTATTGGAGGAACGTTGGTCTGTTGTCATCGAGGAAAGCTCTTTGCTATTCGTAATTGTAGTGCGTGTCAACACGACAGAGTACGACTTTAGTCTCAAAATGTATCTTGGCCTAAGATATTTTTCCCATATTTCAGTCACTTTCGTTGACAGTGACAGTAAAGCCAGTGAATGAGAGCACTCTATAAATCCTATTTTCTCATGAACTCTCAAAAAATATGTAAGGAGATCAGATAATAGAATAAATAGTCTTTTACTATTTCTAAGAAAATAAAATCTTTGCTTTTAGAACACAACCGTCATGTGGCGCAAACAAAATTGTTAACAACAGGATGCCATGAAGCTAGCCGTCGTACGTTGGCAAGGTTGTAATTACCAAGCAACTAGACTGTTTGTTACGGCATAGATAAATATCATAATTCTAGTCCTTAATTAATCCTCAGCTATTAATTGGCATTTGAATGGTGTATAAAGGCTTAAAAAGGAGACAAGACGACACGAATTCTTCTTCAAATATATACATATTTGTCATGTGCATAGGTACATAATATCGAGTTATATTTGCATTATTAGATATTACATGACACGACACGAGCAAGCGTGGGAATCCAAACGGGCATTTAAAATGCTTTTTTTATTCTGTGATGTACCAAGTATTTATTACTGCACTTTGCATTTATTAGAGTTCTAGCTAAATATAGAATGCAGTAAAAAATCATGAACCTTTTTATAGTTTTAACTAAAGTTTTAGGATAAAAAAACTACAGATTGATCCAGGATAGTTCATAAACCTGAGCATTTAAAGAGCATAAAAGTGCCAAATTTTCCAAACGTTAATTTCCCTAAGCACACGAAACTTTTAATTAAAAAGTACTTAATATGTTGTGTGCCCGTGTGGACGGTTTATGAGATCATTAAACTTTAATAAGCAAATGCAATGATGATATAAACTGATATTAAAGTACAAAAACCATCACGCACAGACTTTGTAAACAACAATGAAAGCGTGGCACCCACAATTAACTACATATTGCGAGAAAATATATTACATATTCTTGTTATATTATTCCTATATATAAACCCTGTATTCTGTAACAATAGCTAAGAAACGAGTATTAACTGGGTGAATTGAAGATCCACAACGACCACAACTTATTTTGCAATAAGGATGTGAAGAAGTAGCATGATATTTTTAGCCTGACCATTCGTGAAACCCTTTTTGTAGGAAAGAAGGCGGAGGAGGATGTTGTTGGAGTAAGAGTAAAACACTGCTGCAGCTGCTCTTATAGGTATGTGCGGTTAATATTTTTACTTGATTAATTTACTGTCACTGTCGATCGTCGACAGAGACAGAAATCATGTAGTTGACTTTCAGACATGCACAATAACTAATATTGTAATTAAGTTAAATAAAACTATGTAGTGAAGTAGCATGCTGCTGTTCACTTGCTCGTTGTCTGCTATTTGCAATTACTTCATTTCTTGTAGACAAGAAAGTCTGCATACTATATAATTAAACTGTGATTCATCTGGTTATAGGCTTGTCAGTCAATACACTGTTACATCAAAATTGAGTAAAATTAAGAGGCAGCGTTAAAAGTACAACTTTTTTTGTTGTAGGTTTACTATCACGACAGCAACCTCACCTCCAAGATGAAACGTGTGGTAGCTATATTCATGTTTTTTTTCGTTTGTGTTTCAAAATAAATCTTCAATCTTGAATTTATAAAGACATCAGTATAGTTAATAACAATAAAGATAAAGATTAAAAGCAAGAGTGAAACATTCTCATTCTCACTTTTCTTTATTTTACTTGCTCATCATGTATCATCTCACCGTTAACAATGCAAATGAATGAGTAATACGGGATAATAAATATTATGTATGTATAGTTGTGTACTACTGTTTGAGTTCTCACGAGTCAACAAAGGGCACGCGTAACGCATAAAATATTTTTCGTTAAAATACAGCAGTACTCAGGATTTCTAAAAGACGTTACTACTACTTGAGCGCAAGGGATATGTAAAATGAAAAATGTCGTTTCAGTCATCATTCGTTGCTAACAACAATAGAAACAAAAAGAGCGAAGCTTCCTTAAAATTTCCACTGTTTGTTTGTGTGCAAAATGAGTGTTTACAGGAAAACGCAAATTTGCTTTGTTTTTACTCGATAAAATTGTCTGCTAATTACGTTGATGTAATCAAGTTTCAAGAAGAAATGTGACAAACAGAGAATGACCATCTTAATTGACGTCAATGGACTAGCTCCTAAATACCACGTAATTACTTCCTTCCATTTAAAAAAAATACTTCCATGCGTAGGCACATGCATTTTTTTAAAAATTTTACGCTGTGTGCACTTTTACGCTAAACTAGAAGAAAAACTAAACAAAAATCGTTAACATCGTCACACAACTCCACATATAAATAAGTTTACGTTTGTGGATTAGATAATACCTACATTTACATTACATGTCATGTAAGATACCATATTACACAT
>JAHZNB010003776.1:0-14287 GCA_027744295.1 Callyntrura guangdongensis
ATAATATAACATGTAAATTCCTCTTCCGCCATCACTAAATATACAGTTCCTTATAGGAAGGAACTGAAGGAAGTAGCTTACAATAAGAGCAAGATTGCTTCCCAGTCTCGACTACTGGTATTATATCCGGGTGATTGTACTTTTGTTTACTTTACCCCATCATTACATCGCCAAACTGAATCACAAGTAACATTTTGTGTAGGTGTATATAGTGAAAATAATAAGAATATTATGCTTGTGTTTATATCTTTAAAGGCCAAAAATACATACATATACTCACACGCATATACCTACATATCTATATATGCATATTTCATAACAATATCTTTACGTCAGTTTCGTCACTCTACCCCCGCCGGTGTTGTCGTTGTCATACTGCAGGACAAAAAAGCTTGTTCGTATAGCTGATTTCTTATTTTTCTTCTTTGTGTAGTTCTCAATTCCCCCAAAAAAATCTTTCTCTTTTTCTTTTCCTCTGAGGTTTGAGTTTTTCTTTCTTTTCTATTTCTCTTACAATAATAATAGGTTGTTGTACTTATGTGCGTGGTGGATGCTTGCATGACTTTCCCTCTCATTGAGGGAAAGTGGAGAGCCTCTTCTGGTACACTTAGTGTGTCAAAACCGACGTGTTATGTTCTTTGGTTTGTTCGGTCGGTGGTCCCTACAGGATGGTGTGCTGATTCCTTACCTTTTTTATATTACTCACCATTCTCCAAAAAAGAACCCAAATCTATAACTCCATATTGTACTTTTCGTCATTCACTCATCATAACTTTGATATTCTTCAAGTCAGCAGCATCAGAAAATAGAAAAAAAGTGGGGTAGAGTTTGGCATGACAGTGGTACTGATGATGATATAGTTTTTCCCATCGTTTCACAAACGTGTGCACACTTCTTTTCTTTCCTCTTTCCCTGTGCATGTGTGTGTATCCGTTTTTAACCCGAAGAAAACTCGGAAGAAGGAAAGAAAAGTACAAAGAAGTGCCCTGCGGAGTTACCTTTTCGTTTGTGTCAGTGAAAGAAGTAAAAGTTTTGATCTCTCTACGTCCCCCATATTTTACTTGTTCATCTTGTAAAAATTCTCATTTCCCATTTTATAATATATGTTTTTCTGCAATGATCAGCAATCTCTGTATGTGCAGTCAATAAGGCTGCGTGAGGTCGGCAGTGGTGCGGCTGGTCTTGTTCAAGTGTTCTTGACTCTAGTAAAAGTAGTGTTATACGTTGGTATTTATATACCACATTGTGCTCGGAGGACGAAAAGGACAGCCAGGAAAGAAAAAAAAATCAGAGTTTTTAGTACCTTGTATATCTCTGTAAGTCTGTAAACTGTAAAAAAAAACTCTTTCGGATTTTAGGGTTTCCTTCCCTGTGCTGCTTCAGCCATGGTGCAATGAAGGAAAAAGAGTTTTTTTTTGAAAATAACAACAGAAGTGGAATAATATGTATGAAATATCAGCAATCATATCTTTTTATTCATGTCTCACTAGACAGAAAAGAGTATTAGAATATGCAGATACTTTTTATCTGTTTTTTTGCTCTCGGCAAGTAATTCTTTGACTGTACTAAAGTGTCTGTACACGAAGGTATGTTTTCTGTATAGTTTCTTTAGATATGAAATATGCTTCTCGTGTTATCACGAGAGCACAAGAGACACAAGAGGTCAGGAAAGTTTTGTGGTGAAATAACGGCAGTGACGGTGAATGAGACAAAACATAATAAGAAAATTTTCGTGTGTAGTTTTGGTAGACACCATCCTGGTTTAAATACCGGGTTGGATTGGAGGAATAAGCACACAGTATTTATGTATGTATGAGTAAGTACGTGTACGTGTCTTTTTTCTATTCTGTCAAGTCACTTCCTTTTTTCTTGTGGAATGTGTGATGCGTACTTAACGAGAGGAAGGAACGGTTTGTATGTAAAAAGCAAGAACTTTTCCCCATTTTTCTCTCTGGCTACAGAACAAGTCTCACTTTTGAAGCCTTTAAGCTGAGCAACACTCCGTTTTTTACATGCGTTTTGGTGATGCTGCTTGCTTGGTCGGACGGATCAACGGTCTTGTGAACTTCCCAACTTACCGTCCCCAGTAAACGTGTGTGTATGGGGGAGCGCAGTAGTTTCCCAATTTTACTGCATTGTTGTTGGATTTTGATGCTAGAGTGGAAGAATCAAACGTAAAAAAAGTTGTTCTGCTAAATAACTCTTAAAAAACTATTGAATGTAGTATACCCTGTGCTATTCGTTTCCATTTTAGCTTGTAGGGAGGGACACATTGTGTTCATTGTGGACGTCGTCAACGAGGTGGTTAAAGATGGTCTCAGTCTCAGTTCAACCTTTAATATATTCAGATTACTAGCTACAGGGTAGATTTCGTTTATGTTGATGGTGAGGTGAATTTTTAGTGAGGGTTTTGTCAGTCATTCGTGTTTTTCGGTAAAAAAAAACGTACTATTTTTTACTCGAGGGTTGTCATAATATTTTTGAATCTTTGTATGGGATATTTTGAAGTTTTTTTTTGTATGTGACGGAATTTTGTTAGGGGCGTTTTGCGTACATTTTGACGGATTCTCGTTCTCTTGTCTGCATGCTCACTGTACAGAAAACACTGTGATTGACAGTAACGAAATTGTACACATTACCTTACAAATGGGATGACGGACTTGAGTAGAAGAAGTAACAGCGACATTCCATTGGATCGTGGATTTTCATCTTTCGTTGTGAAGAAAATATTGTATAGCTAGTTGTTATATTCGTAAAGGAATAAATGACGGTATGCAAGTATGCTGAGGACTCCATATATTTTGGCATTAGACAAGGATATGCATACGTTAATAAAAACATCGTTAAATAAACTTCCGTACAATCCTCAATACCGTAAGTATTTCTTACTCACTTCAAATGAGTATCAAGATCCCAGGAAAATATCGTGCCCTGTTGACAGTGATTCTCTTTTACTGAACATTTCAAGAAGCTGCGCTGTGCTATTACCACCAGCCACCGCATAATTTAGAGGTTGTGTCTTTATACGATTTTGCAACCAAGTGTTAATTGGTTAGCAAACAGTGACAAAAACTACGCATGCAACGCTCGATGGTGCAAGTGATGTGAATAATGTAACTTTCTGAACTTTGTGACTGTATTACCATATAATGTCATTATTCATTGTAATAAGCTTGCTGGTGTAGAATTTCAGCTGCAAAAAAAGAAATGTACATATCATTTAGGTATACAAGAAACGTTAGTTAGATCTTCTAATTGCGAGTTGTAACTTTTTGGAATCTGTTTAAAACTTAAAGCAAAGGTGATTATTGATTTATGCTCCATTTTAGTACGTATATATGAAAAGTTTCTGAACAGTTAAAGTAATAATTGCAGACGAAAAAATTATATGAAACTAAACGAGAAAAAGCGAATGTGAAATGAGACAATTTTTTAAAAAAGAAAGCGTCGTAACTAGTTGGTAGTCAGTAAGTACATGTTGCTGGATTTAGACATGTATAAAAATACAACGGCTCCAAATGTACCGGCACTTCACTTCATTGTAATAGTACATAGCAATGTTCATTGGAACTTTCCTTCTCTCAAACACAGCTAGTTAGTTCATTGCCGTCGTATTGTAGGCAGACAGAACTTGATCCAATTTGCAAATTCTTTCGTAACCTAATGCAATATTTCATAGATGTCAATTTGTAAAGATATTGGAAAGCTAACAGCAACATTTCCGTGCAACTCTCCAGAGGCAAGCAATACTTTTTTGTTAATATTTTTAANCAGAGGCAAGCAATACTTTTTTGTTAATATTTTTAAAATTCTGTGCATGTACAAAGATAATGTAGCGGTTTCGTGCATGCCATTCTTTAATATTTGCACCCACAGGTGCACTACGGGCATTTTGAATGTTTTTTTACTATTTCCTGAACGAATGTACCGGAACGAAATTTTTTGTCGTGTTTATCGTTATCTGGTAATCCACTGTATTATTTTATTTTCTACATCTCAGACTGGTACATGCTGACTTTTGTACTACATTTTTATTTCAAATTGGAAAGAACGAGGTAGTACCGCGTTGTTTGTCCAACATGACTTACGTATGCATGATCCTGAATCTAATCCTCGTTTTACTTTTACGAAAATTGCATGAAAAGGAACAAAATTCTACAATTATTGTTTGTCATTTTTGTTGCGTACTTAAGATACATATATTTTCTCAACTATATGAATGATGGAGACAAGTACATTTCCTATTATTTGAAGAATATTTGTCGAATGCATGTTTTGGACACATTTTGGATACAAAACTACAAAGTTTGATGTTTGTGTTTCCTTCAGTAATGGTTCTGTCAAGTCAAAAGATCAGTCAACAGAAAATTGGATATAAAATATATGCTTTTATTATGTTTTTCCTTTCGCACTTTTTCCGGACTTGTACAACTTTGTGTACACACTCAACACTGTTTGAACACGCGTATGACGGTAACAAACAGCATGACAAGCTAGCCATATATGTGTACCATAGTGCACTTTGGTTGACAGCCAGGAGCAAAGTTGGTAGCGAAATCGGGGATGAAATAGAAAAGGAATGGGACACGACCACATCAGAATCGTGTTGATCGTTGCCTTCTTCTTTTCAACCTGTCTCATCGCTTCCTCTGGGAATGAAATGGAAATCATAAGATTTTCCGGGACTTACATGCTCACTCATTCGGAAAGGGTAGTGCAAGTGACTGAATCTATTACGGGATCAGAAAGAGTAGGAAAGGTTACAAAAGTGGCATCATTGCCACAGCAAGAGAAAAGGAGAAGAGGCTCGAACAGGAGGAGGACAACTAAAGAATTTCAGATGAGGCAGAAAGGCTCTTGCGAAGACGACATAAGAAAGCAGGGACAAACTTTTATTTTGGCAGCAGCAGCAACATCAGTGATGATGACCCAAGGGACAACTACTGATCAACAAGATGTTTGTTGGTCCCGTGCTCATCCACATCAGAGTAGTTTTATCGGCGGTGGTGGTGGACAATGTAGCAATAGCAATCAAGAAAACAGTCAAGAATTTACTGCCACTTATTCTGATTCCGTCTCCGGCAGCAAGAGCAGCAGCGCCAGCAGGAGTTTTTTTCTGTGCCAAAAAGTTTCATTTCTACAACTAAATTTATCTGAATGGACAATTGCGGGAGCGACAAGAAGGGAACGAGAGGCTGTCGCTGAGGCAGAGAGAAAACAGCAGCAACTATATCGTCACGAAAGGCCAAGCATTCCAGTGGATGACCATCATGATGATGCTGATGAGCGTCTATATAAACCAATTTTCTTCGTATATCCCCCACAACGACCAGTTCGTTTTAGGAGAAAAAAGAAAGTAGGGAATGGCGATGATATAATGGATTATTACCAGCTAACATTTCACTTAGACTTTGGAAGTCGTGGCGGAGACTTCAGTAGAAATAGTTTTTCTTCAGAATATGATCCCCGGATCAGCGGAGGCTTTGATAGTTATGGGGAAGATGTTTCGTTTTATTTTACGGGTAGGGCCAGTTCTGACTTAAGATACGAAAACGAGAGCATTAGTGGCGGTGCGAGTACATGGAAAAGTGGTAGCATTGGAAAAACTAACGCAAGCTCCTATTATGATGAATTATGCAGGACATTGTTGCTGGACTATGGCTAGATAAATAAAGTATTTTCCTAAAGTTCTCTGTACTAGTGAGAAGAATGCTCAGCAGATAAAATTTTGTAAATGTACTTGTAAGTAACGAATACGAATAGATATAGAGAGGCAATGGTCATAAATTATTGCTAGTCGTTTTGTATCAGTATTATACACGTTTTGTATCAGTTTATGAAAGATGCACTAAAAGTAAATTGATTCTGTACCTGTATCACGTAATCACGTATACACATCCCACATGTATATATTTTTCACTCAATAAATAAAAATTTACACGTTTTACCTGCAATGGTGTATAAAAGTACGTATATATATATCGGTTGAACTGTCCATGAAAAGAACTCGAATCGTGGCATATATTTGTCTTCTTTTCCTGCTCTTCTGTACATGTCCAACTGGGCACGGGGGTTTTGCTCCATCTCTTTTGTAAAGAAGTGTGGGTGGGCTGTGGACAGACATGGGTAAAGATGATTGTAGCTTTTCGACTTAAAGAGAGCGTCTCCATGACAGTATGTTAACTAAACTGTCGACGGATTGCTCTCTTGAAGGATAATGCTATGCATAAATGTCTGTCCACTTTCTCCGGTCAACGGTCACTTCCGGTCATGTAATCAACATGATGGTCCATGCGTTACTCTGACGATGATTAGGATTCTCGCCTTGCACAACGTGGATCTCCATTTGTTCCTAATTAAAATACTAGAATCACCATTTCAGAGGAAAAAAGTTAGCTCTTTTAAAAGAAGTGAGATACATCATCCAACGAGAGAAATAGAGAAATCCGTAAAACATCAACTTGCATGTATAATTTTGTGAAAGTGGGTCTCGTTATGTTCATTTAAAGTTACAACTAACCTAATGATCACAAGCAATTAGTTTTTTTAAATTATGCTACATTCGCTCTAAAGTCAAATAATTAAATGTCCTTTTACAGAGAAAATTAGCTGCTCTATATAGCTACTACCTTTTACCATATCGTTACGTTAGTTTACTATTATGTCTGGGTGTGCAAAACTAAATACACACTTGGTACATCGTATGTACTTAAATTTTATGATGTAGAATCTGGTTAAATGATAGGTTAGTTATTAGTAGTTTCTTTTAGCACTGTGCGAGAATGAGTTTTTTTCATACTACGTTTGGCTCTGTGTATACCTGAGTACATTACACACTATTCCTATCCCTAAGAAAACCCTCATTTTTGCTTGATAAGTATAGTACGTCCTCCTAAAAGTGGATCCCATGGGTCACATTTCCCAAACTAAAGAAATAATCATATCTTTCCGTGGAAAAGCACTTGAAACCTTTCAAGTGGTGGATTGGGGAAAGTTGTTTTTAACTGAGAATGACCCTAGTGAGAGCATGCCTTGATTAGGAAGATGTATATGCCCCACACCGGACCACAGGGTTAATAAATGAATACACCTACACTTACACAAAACTTCGACGCTGGAAAGTATAAGGAAGTTGTTGTAACACGCACACATACATCCAAGCAAATATAATATTCCAAAGTTTTTTTTTCGGCTTGAATGCATACTTTCTTTTCATAGAAAAATACGAAAACAGGAAAAAATTGGTGCCTATTTTTTCAGTTTTTGCAACGAGTGTAAACTTACGCTTAGTTATAACTAATAAAACTAAAAGTATATTGTAAAGAAGTAGCACATTAAGAAGGAAAAAAAAAACTTCCTTGTCTGGTATTCATTTTTTTTCTACCGTCCTGTGAATTTTTCACTTCACCGCCACTACCGTGCTGTGTTTACTTTTCTTGAAACAAAACACTAATTTGTAAGTACAACTTATTCGGAAACTTGTTCCTGCTGCTACTTGGTAAGCAAAGTGGATATAATATAGTTGTACGGGAAAAGGGAAAAATGAAACGAAACTTGGTGTTTGTTCTACTTCAAGTGGGAAAGGTGAAGGAAGTGCGTGCTGACTCTTGATAATCTCGTGATGTGGAATTATATATAGTTTTAGTGTACTCTCCTCTCTCTCTCTCTCTGCCTTTAAATTCAATTAGTTCCTTCCTCTTCTCAGGAGAGAAACAAGGGGGCAATTTTACCTGTGATTGATATCAATGTAAATCAACGGTCTCTTGTCTAACCACCTTGTAAACTCTGCTCAACCTGACATGATACTGGCGAAAACTCATCATCGTCCTGTAAACCGTCTACCTTTTTTATTTCTTGCATGTACGGTAATAATTTTCTTTTGCGATATGTCAAAACTCCTTCTCTGCCTATATAAGATCCGTCGTCGTAAAACATGAGTAATTTTTATTATTCCCTTACACAAACTGTAATATGCTGTAGAGCAACTTGCCCTGCTGGCAGGCACATGCATAAGATGTGTAGGCATTAAATATACGGTGAACCTTTTTAACTGTTTTAACATATCAAACGAAAGAGTTACAAGATGATTGTAGGCATAACATACACAGTAAAGTTGGTATAGCAGAGCGACAAACGAGCTGAAAGAAAGCTCGGGAAAAGGTGTGAAAATCTTTTCAAGACAAAAATGTTCATAGAGCACATTGAATTACTTGATGGTGAGAAGTGGAGAAGGGTTTTAACTAACAAATTTTGAGATTAATATCCCCTTTTAATAGTCATAATAAGAGTTTGTACTCCCAATATGGAACTATACCATACCTACGTGCAGCGGTTGTGTTTGGTTTTTTATGCCACGTACCTAGAGAGGTGTGCGGGAAGAAGCTTCTCTTCTTTGTAGCTGGATTGTATTACATTGAAGCCAAAGTTGTAGTGTAAATATAAACCAATGCATAAGCGACATCCTTTTTTCACAGAGAAGCACATACGCTGAAGTTAATGTTATTATTTTAATATTATTATGCTACCACAATACAAAAAGAAAATTAGCAACATTCTTTCCTGAATTTTATCACTGCACAGTAAAGCCTGCCTACTACTGCCATGCTATAATGGGCACCGTATTCATCACGCCATGTAATGCCAGAGCACTCATCATCGTCGTCTATGTACGAAAATATATTTTTACTGTGTTTTAAGAGCAGTGTGGCTTCCAAGTTGAAACCCTCGTCTCTTGTGAACTGTACACACACCATGTTACTTGATTTAATGTCATTCAATTTATACCACCACCACCACCACGATTTGTTTTTATAAAGCGTTTTACAATCGTGTAATAAATTATAATTTTGGATGTGATGCTGTATGGCTGATGTGCATAACGATTGACGATAACAAAAATATTAACAAAGGTGAATATATCACGGCTACCGGGCAGACTGAAAACAATACGGTATTTGGCTGTACTATATGTTTATACTCTTCGTTTGAAATCTGACAAAAAAAAGTTTCCTCTGAAGGAGACGACAAGTGAATGGGTATTATTATGTGTCAGAATAAACGCTGTGGATGAGATGAGAAGTTTTTTTTTCTTTTATAAAAAATCTTCTGCCATATAAAATGTATAAACAAGGACTATAGTCTAAGCTACGGTGGCAAAGTTGGTAAGATTATTCTTGTGGCAACTATAGCTTTCTACCCCTACTGTTGTATAGTAGTTTTCTCGTTTTATTACCACTCTGCTAAATGAAATGATAAATAGGTAAATATCTTGTAGTGTTTGGGTAGTTGGGTTACCTATTCTATAATTCTTTCTATAACCATGATGTGTAATGTGTAAATGATTTTTGAGTCAACAGCTTACCTGTATTTTCCGTTCCTTCTTGCATCTTTGACTTGGCTCGAAGCGAAAAAATAATTTAACAGAATTTAACAGGAAATTTGTATATGTAAAGTAACAAATTGACACTGTGGCACACACACTCTTTTAGCACTCGTCGACTCAACGATTAGCCCTTTTTTCAGGTCGATCAAGTGTGACGAACTGGATATTTTTATGTACTTCTTGTGAATGGAAACAATGCATAATAATAACCAACAAGTGTGTATAAAACTATGCTACTGAGGTCGCATAAAATTCTAAGAAAACTTTCAGGCGAACGAGAATCAATAAATACGACTTGAACAGCGTTTTTCTATAAGAGAGACAAGAGGTAATGCTTCGCATTCCCCCGGTGTTATACTATTGACTTATTGAGTGCAGAATGAACTCAAATGACTAGCTTTTGACTGTCGAACAAACCACTCGTCTGATTGTGAATTAATGTTTGGTATGACCTGACAGAGATGTAGGAGTTTATATACCTGGTGGTGAAAGAAAAAGATCATCACGTGCCGTTGCATTTATCATCTTCATGATGAATTACCGACCCCTGATGCTCTTCTATGCATATATGCGTGCATACGAGTGTCTTTACTAATATGCGTATTTGTTAATGATCGTCATCTATATTCCGTTTACTTCTGTACCACGAACCAAGAAGGAACGAAAGTTCTTCCACACACATTATTTCGAAGGTTCAATCCCAGTTTAGGTACACACCAGCAAACGCAACAACAAGACAGGGATTTAACCAAAAACGTGTAATAATCATAACATCATCATCGCCATCATCCGCAACAACAGCACAATGACAACAACAATACGAACCAACTTAAAGTCTTTAAGAAGTCATTTGGTATTGTTACATATCCGTCGTCGTCGTAGTAGTAGTAATAATATAAGTAAACATAACTCTGTGTAGGGGAGGTTTTGTACCTGATTCTTAGAGTGAACCCATTTATGAATGACATTTCTATTGGATGTGATGTGTGTGTACGTTTATTTTGTGCACTCGCTACTATTATGCATTAATCCATGATGCAAACATTTTAACAACAAAACCCTGTTAAACATTGTGGATCTTTGGTGGCGGTCGGTGGCAGTGGTAAAAATGATGGGCGCGCAATCCACGTAGTAAATCTTATAAGCTATCTTCAGTTCATCTCTGCACATCATTTCATACTTTTTCTAATGCGGTAATGGAACATTAGGTAGAGTTTTATGTAAAAAAGAAGGGAAGTAAAAATGGTTTCGTGGAAGGCTGAAAAAAAACGTTATGACTGTTGTAAGACGTGGTCGTCTACATGTGTTTAGTACTTTCAAGTAGGTGGATGGAAAGTAACAACATGCTCAAAACGAAATAAATGAGAAAACCAGGGCTCATCGCAGTCATCATAGTGGTAGTAAGAAAATCAGAGTTTCTCTTTAAAACCAAATAGTTGCATACATATGCTCGCTCGCAGACAATAATGTATAATAATACGAGGTGTAAGTGTGTGGAGGTAGAGAGAATGTTTAAAGGTCTGTTGTGAGTATACGCCTGTATCATCCTTTACCGTCATTTTGTCATGCTTTATCCAGTCATTTTCCTGCACACCTGCACGAACATTAGAATGGAAATGTGAAAAAAGCTTATTAGCTTCCTTTAGGTATGTAAGTAATGATGGTCATTTCTATTCGCACTAATTACTGTCGTGGCCATTTGGTAAAAGTTGAGTAATGAATTTTGTCATTAGCATATAACATGGTTAAATTTAGTTTGCGTCTAAATAGCTTAAATTATTCACGCTCGTCAAAGTTAAGTTCATGATGAGTCCAGGCAAAAATCTCCTTCAATTTTTTTTGTCTATCTATCTTTATTATCCATCTCATTTTCCGCCAGAGATTATTATTATGACTATGATGATTCGCTGTGGAAATCCTCAGTTTGCGAGATCTCTACACATTTCTGTGTAAGATGTCAAATGTGCATGGATATTGCACAATGCAAATGAGCCTTTTGTTTTTCTTGGATTAAGATGAAACGATTAGACAGTGTGGAAATATCTTTCTTTCCTGCTTACTGTTTTCTGCAATTCGCTGCATTTATTCCATGGTTCTGGTTTATGTGTATTATTAGAAATGCTTGGCCAACATTGTTTCCGTCTATAGCCTAGGTCATCATTAGTTATACGAAATATTCCGTTGTGAAACGACACAGCCTATTGATGCTTTTGAAAAATATTCTGTAATAATAATGTTTGTCTGTTATTAACTGAAAGTATGATTAATTTAGCAGCTGTTAATACCGTAATGAGACTTTCTAAATACATGCGACACAATTTCCAACTAGCAATTGATGTCCTAATTGCTGACCAGTTAATTTAATTTAGTTTATATATTACGAACATTTCATCTTTTAGCTTTATCACTTATGTCAGTGGGAGTGGTACCAGGCTTGTCCTCTGGCTAAAGCTGTGTGTAAACCAGACAAAGCAATGGAATGGGGTTACTTGAGAAATCAGTAGCAAAATTATTTGTTGTTTTCTCCCGAAAGTCTCACTCGGTATTCAAACTTTTTGACGCATGGATTATGTGTGTACGTTTTAGAATTCCATTGTTAATAACCTCTTGGCGCCACGACTTATTGACTGTTTCACTTCGTAGCAATGTTTGATGGTTTAGCGTCGCAGCGAGTAAAGTAGAAGCGGTTTTTTTCAGCTTCGTAAAATAAGAACCCCTTGCATTTCAATTAGCAGCACAGCTAAACCTTTTATGAAAGGGAGTTTTGTTGCTGCAAAGAATGCAAGCAAAGGTAAAAATAACAATTAGTCAAATGAAAGTTATCGTCATTATCATACAAAGTGGCACATTTTTGGATGATCATGACAATTTGCTTGCAAACGACCCTACTTCTATCATTTTCTTCCTCTTCTTCTCTTCGTACTTTAAATTTAAGGTTTCTTCCTCATAAAAAAATATTCAGTTACAACCGCCTAAACATGTGTACCTTACCTCTGACTGTTTTTGTGTAGAGTCATAAAAAAATAGAAGTTTAACTTTTACTGCACAACAGGTACATATACCTACACGACACGAACTAAGAGCAGAGGTGTATATTGTATGACGCTTCAATGTACACATAAATTTTTAAAATAAATATTCTGTTCTCAATTATTGATCAAGAGCAAGTTGTTGGATCTTTCGGCTTCCGTTCTAAAATAAAACACTAGGTACAAAATTAGTTCAAGATAACGAAAGGCCAAAGAGAATATTGATACTGCGTGATATTGTTTAAAAAAAAGTTATTCCCTTGATCATCTAGGTATGCATGCCTCGCCTCGCAACTCCTTGTTACTAGTTTTTGGAGAGTAGTTTGTTAAAGCTAAACATTTAAAAGTAATCGTAAAGAAACGTCCTGTCAGTACATTTGTAAGAACACATAATATGTACCATTTTGTCCAAATGCACAATGTACTAGTATACAGGAGGGGAGGTGTGAGTTTGGAAGAAATGGTTCTCTATTCACGATTTGTTCATAAGGCTGTAAGACTGAAATTGGACGATTATATTTGCAAACACAATACATTTTCGTTCAAGAGATATGATGGTTGCGTTGGCTGGTTGGCTTTTGTAGTTTTCTTTTTGTCATACACCGAGAATAAATTTCAAGAGTAAAAATGTGCCGTGTGTGGATTTGGAAAAGAGAGAGAATATTGAAATGAAAAGTTATAGCAAAACTTCATTTGCATATTTACATTTACATGATGTTCTGTATGCACCATCGTTTCTTGTGCTTTTAATAGCGCACGGAAAGGTAATAATAATGATATAGCGTAGTTTTATAGTCTTGCAGGAAATATAGAAAACGACACGGGGGTAGAAAGAAAAACTGGGCAGTGAACTTGTATGATGATAATAAGCTACACAATAATTTTGTTGACAATATAGTTTTAAAATACCGGTGGAATGTGGTCTCTTCCACAGAAAAATAGTATATTGACACTGGAAATCAAGCAAATAAAGCTTTCTCGAGAGACTCCACTGGTTAACACTAGAAATAATGTGTCTTGAAACATTATCAGAATTCATACCTACATTCTTATACAGTCGCAAGCTAGTTCAACACGTAAATAGATCGCCTCAGAGTTATAAGATTTTCCTCAATTCGTACAATTAAAATTATTTATGTAGCATGTTTTAAATGTACTTCGCACTATACATATGTACATTTTGTTAAGGATAGCTATGTCGCAACGAAATTTTTTTGTTTGCAATTAGTAGACAGAGATTTTGTTATCTAAATTGGCATAAGAAAACATTTGCGGTTAATTCTGCATCGTAATTTACTACTACATTGTATTGTTGGTATATTATACGATTTTGAGGAAAACAGCCGTTGGAATAACTTTCGTATACTTGTTGCAGACGGGAAAATGATATTTTGTTGATAAAAAAGTTGATTCTACGCAGGGCAGAGTCGGCAAACTTACTTGATGAACATATATTATAAATATTTCATGAATACATAATTTTGTTGTACTTTATTCAGTATTTAATAACTATTATCTATCTATGTTCTATCTAGAATCTAGAATTAAAATAGCCTGAACAGGTTGGGTAGAGTCAACTATTAGCAGTATCCGATTGGAGGAGAACATTTTGCTGTAAAAATTAAGGAACACAGGAGACCTGAAGGAAGTGTGAGGGACAGTCGGAAAAAATAACTCCGGCTGAGTTATGGCGTAAGGAAATCTTTTGTATTATTCCGCATTCCGTATTTCTACACGTCATGTCATGTCTAATGAAGGGATTTAAAAATCAAGGTTGCATGCTATAATACCATGAATGGTTTTTCAGGAACTTGCAAATAACTGTTGGAGCTGTTGTTTGTGTCGAAGCAGAAATTCGAGGGGAAGTGAAAATTGG
>JAHZNB010003777.1:0-14792 GCA_027744295.1 Callyntrura guangdongensis
CAATTTTTTGGCACAATTATTGCCAAGCTTTATCTAAAACTAGTAAAAATCTGCATATAGTTTGTGATCCCCACTGACATTTGGAAGTGAGACTGGCAGGTCTCTGTGTGTGTACACATAGGAGACAATGAGAGCATTGAGTGCAAGGGGTGCATGAAGATTGTTACAAAGTGTGGAGCGGCAACGTTTTTAATATAGAGATCTATAAAATCAATTAATTATTAACAATCATAATAAAGTGCTTAATAATAATTCTTCACTGTAAAAATTAAATCCGACAGCATGAGTTATTGTTGTTAAACGTGGCATTAGTCTTTGTCATTTTACGTAAGCGTTACAACACACAATAGAAATTTTCATTTCCCATGAAACGTCATCAGGACTTTTTGACTGCCGCGCAATTCAAAAAATATATCTTCAGCGTATTTACCTTCTATAAATCTTTATACCTTGATTGAACGAAAGTGTAATTGGACAGGAAACGAACGGAAAAACAAGTCATTGTTGACACAAAAATTTAACAGAGTAGTGTTATCCCTGCTATTCATTATTTGTTGGAGTTAAGCTGTCATTTAATATTCTTATATCTTCAATTTACATAATGAGATACATATACCACGGTACTTTCGAATTAGTAGTTCAATTCATTAAAGTAAAAAAACGGATTTTTATCCCGAGAAAAATTATTACACAAAAAGGAAATTAAATTACATATATGACAAGCGACACATATCGTTACAAAGTAGACTTGACTCATAATTAGACATTACTCAAGGTTCCTAGAGAATACGGTCCATATCGTAATAATACTATTAATCTTAACTATGGCTTCCGCCGCGACAGCAACGGGAAACATTTAATATTAATAGGCAGAAAGTTCAACGACTGAATCTGAAGCTTTGTAAAATACATTAAAGAAAATTAAATATGGCTTACCATATTTCATTATTTATTGACTTGGCCTCTTATTAAGTCCCGTAAGAGTAGCTTAGGGACTTTATGCGATCACAATCATGTCTGTCTGTCTGTCGGTCTGTCTGTCGGTCTGTCTGTAAACACTATAACTTTTGTTCTACTTGACATAATATAACCAAATTTGGTACACGGGTACCTTAGGTCAATATCATGGCCTCTTATTAAATATGAGGACAGGTGCGAGAATAAGCTGATAACTTGCTTGCTAGAGTTAGTCCGCGAATCATCCGGCCGTTTCAGGCTAAATTTTACAAACACGTTTAAAAGAAAGCTACTAATTACATATTGCAATAACTTTAAACACAATTAAAAATACATTCAGATTAAGTGGTTGTCACCAGTAACAAAATTTGGAATACACTATCTAATAATTAAATTTTTTTTACAAGTTATCGATTGGCTTATCAACATAATTTTTATGGCTTCATCCATGCCCCGTTTTTTCAGCAGTCGGGATTAAACGTCAATCACAATCCTCTTTTCGGGGCTTTGACACAAATTTATCTCTCGTGCACCTCTACATTTTATGGAAGCTGGCTACAACCAACTGCTCTAACAGGCATATTATCTAACCTCCAAAAAAAGCTGCGCTACTTGGTCGGTTTTACAACACCTACTGCGTTAGCATCCCTTTTGTTTGCTTAAAAATATTCTCTTTCACTACTGATTTTCCCTTTTTTGTTCTGCTCAAGTTCCCAGACACGCTAACTTTTATTGTTACCGTCGTATTCAATATGCATACAAACAAACTCGCTTCTTGATTGTAAAAATCGACATGGGCAATGGGCAATCGTTCTTATTGTCGAACGCCAATAAAATATTGAAACCCTGTAATTATATTACATGTGTGTGCGAGAGTGTGCGCTTTTGAGATACTCGTCGTGCAAGCGCATGTAGCTTTTGATTATTGTAATTATTATAATATGCATTAGAACAATATTTATATTCCATGCAAACCCAAATCATGCACATGCACACCAAACACTCGTATAGCCCTGCACAACCTTCTGTGTATTCCTAATGGTATTACCGTCACATAAAAATGTTCTGAGAAAAAACAACAATCTTAGTAAATACGCGGGCATGGGGGACGCAGCCAGGGTAAACCCTTTGAAGCGTTATATCATTCTGAATGGGAAATGGGGAAAAGGGGAGCTATCAAAACCCAAGAAAAAATACTTTTTTTCTCCCGTTCAATACATTTCCACCTTCCACCTATCTACCACATCGCCAGCATTAGACCAAAGAAACTTAGAAAGCACTTTACACACTACACACACACACGCATAAATATATTACCGCCACTACCGTTAGTACTACCTCCACACGAGTAGTGACTATATATACAGTTGGTTGGCACCGAGAAATTTCCAAGTCAAGGGGAACGACAGGCCTTTATCTTTTATGAAAATGATTATGAGTCATCTTCATGCGTATCCTTGGCATTTTACAACCTATTCTCTGTTTCCTTTTTCTCTGCTACCACCTACCGTTAGACTGACTGCATATCTGCTACTACCACTACTACAAAGTACAAACTGTAAAAAAATCAACTTTATCCTGCGAAACTTGGTGTTTTAATTTTCGACTAGAATGATTATTACTTTATTATAGTGTGCATATATGCGTTGTTCTGACTACATGCAGTGCAATCCTCACAATCACGCACAGACACAAAATATAAATACAAAAACGCACACGCACGAAAATGTTATTGTTTCTTTCCATTCTCGTCATCATCATCATCATCATCATCACTATCTTGCATCCAAAACAGAAGCTCAAACAGCAGTGTTTTCACGAACATAATAATAATAATATTGAATGTGAATGCAAAGCGAGGCATTTTTTTTTGTTAAAAAAAGAAAGGATTTTCACGCACCCTCACGCATAAAAATTGGGAAAAGCAAAAGCACATACAACGATGATGTCCCCTATATAAAATTTCGTATGTTTTTCTGCTGACGACGACAGTATATCCACTTTGAAAATGATGACGACGCCGTCATACAATTCTTCGATACAGGACCGCCTACTTTTATAGGGATATTTTTTAATAAGGTGCGTTTCAAATGTGCCGGTTCATTAACTATCAATTACATAATAGTGCACCACCACACCACTACTCGCCACCAGTGTGTTTATAATCAGTCCCTTGGTATCAAAAAACGGCACCCCTTTTTCTGTGCGTGTTATAAGCTGACTGCAATACTGCAATTAAATGAACGTCGTCTCTCTTTTTTAATTTTTACTGTTGATCACCTTAATTTCATTTGATTCCCTTATGGCCACTCAACCTACACATTTGACGTTATAAAAAGCATATTGTACGTATTTGTCATGGATTCGTCATTCCTTTCAGGATTTACTAGTGACAAGTTTGGTGCTGTTGGTACGCAACTCACTGGGTAACTTTTGCAACAACGGCAGCACAAAGCACAACAATCCAGCCAGCAGGTAGTAACGCGCCTTCCCTAATAATAGTAGATGACGTGTGTACAGTTTGCTTTTTGATTGTATCACTCTCTCTTACTAACTACATGAATCTACCGAGAATACTCGATGATGATGATGACGATAAAAATATCATTGTTCATTCACATTGTCGTAAAAGAATATATACTGTGTAATGGTTAGTATTCGCCTTCCGCTGGCGTTATTGTTATTATCATGACAATGTGAAATACTGCACAAAATGCACATTATTGACAGGTGCGAGAACTTTGAACCTGTAATGCAGTCAACAATTACGTCATCCTTTATTGTTACCGTTCCCCTGTAAAAAAGGTATAATATTTCGAGTGGCACTACACAGGTTGAGCAGTATCATTGTATGTAATTACGCCGTTGTTGATGTGATACATACATTTTTTATTGCTTTTCCCTACTTGATTTTGATCATATAGCCGTAATACACAAGCAATACATACATATTTAAACTGCACATAGTACTAAAACAGTAAGCAATTTTATGCATTTGATTTTCCCGTTTGAAATTTTTTATCTCTATTTGTAGACAATTACAAAGCGCCAAATATATCACTTTTTTTACAGAAGTGATCACTATTTTTTGTTTTAATTTTTTTAAAGTTTAAAGTTTTTATAATCAGTTATGTAGACTCACAAGTCGCACCCCTACCCCTGTGCACTTGTTTGCTTCAGCTGCAGTTACACCAGCAGCTGCAAAAGCTGCCTTTCCCATAAAACAGGGCGTTTTCAGCATACGTTGGGTCTCTCTCTGTGTGTCTCTCTCTCTGCTAGACAGTGTCACTGTGCAAAGTGTATAAAAAATACAAAAAATTGTAACAATGAACCACTGTTTTTCCTCTCTCTTGTACTCAGCTCTGCATTCACAAAAAATATTATACATTCACATAATATCTATGTAGCGCAGCACCACACACTCTTTTATGCATTGTTTTTGTAAATGACTCTGACTACCTAGACTAAACATTTTCATTGCTAGGCAAATGATGCACAAGTTACATGGCTAAACCCAAAACTCCAAAACGTACCGTAAAACTGCAAAGGAGGAAACGCGTATCACATCAGATTTACGTGTAGGTTGTTGCAAACATCTATGCGTACAATATGAGAAAAAAATTTAACCGAAGCTGATACCATAATTGGAGCATTTTTGTAAAAAAAATACCTAGACTTCAACTTCCCGGTGTAAATTGCCTGTTCGAATGAGAACGCATACAGAGAACGGAGATCCATAAAAAAACTTGTAAATATATTATCCCAGTATTGCCGTCGCTCTACATCATTTTCACGAGCCCGGTAATTACAGGTTGAAAAAAATATCAGAAACGTACTGCAACATTCATTTCTTCTTCTTTTCGTTCCGTTGACATCAAGCGTAGTAATCATGGGCTTAACGTTATATGCTTTCTCATAATAAGCTCGGAATTGGTAAAACTTTTGACTCTTTTTTTTCTTTGAGGAGAATCTTTCCCATCGCTAAAAAACGTTAGTCAAGAAGATGTGTGCATCTTGCTGTTCTTCATTTTCGTGTACGAGACGACAACGCCGAGTTGAAAGAGAATTGAATCTCATCTGTGTGGGAAGGTGGGTGATGGGTCACCGGTTTTGGAATTTATAGTTTTTCACTGTATAAAGCCGTTTTGACGGTGATGAAAAGCTTTGTCTGTTTTGAGATAACAGAAATTTCTTTTGTAGTACACAAACCATGTCAACAAGCCAATCCAAACAGGAAAGCCAAAAACGCTCTTATGGTGATGATATTATGTATGTAGATGCTGTAAATAAATGATGAGGAGAGAGAGTATAATACATTATCATTATAATTATTATTATTTTTTATTAAGAGGCTGCGTCGTCACGGCTGGTTGTAATTGACCAGTATTCCTTATATGAGCAAACACAACTATTTTTATCAATCTTTTTTTTTCGAGTAGGATCGTTTCTTCGGTGTTGTTAAACTAGTTGATCACGACGATCAAGTTGTGATAAGCATGACAGGTAAAAAGGCATTTTTTTCAATGTTGTTAACAACAAAGCTTTATCCTCAAAACAGTCAAAATGAAAGGTAAAAATGGGAGGTGTCGTATGCAAGCGCAGGAGTGCACAGAGAGAGAGAGAGAGAGAGAGCGTATACATAATTTTGCAGAAAATGAACATTTTCGCTTTGTTGACTTTCACGAATACCTAGAGACAAGAGTCGTACGTGTTCTTTGAAAGAAAATAAAACCTGCCCATGACTGATGATGACGTTACGTGAATTCTCCTTTTGTACCAAAGTGCCTGTTCATACTTCCATCATACATACTTACACCACCACCGCTATTACTATCCATTGTAGCTTTTGACAGTCTCCATTTCCATTCAGGAAATGGTAATTTGCGGTTTGATGTACACCTTTGCCAAATCTTATTACATTATCTTGTCTTTAAAAAAATCCCTGTCCTGATGTTGTGCTATTCTCTACTCCTCCGTGTGAGGAGGAAAAAAAAAACAGAAAGGAAATCGGGAAGACGAATAATAAATGTAATAACAAGTGATGTCTATAGGCAGGCTATTGTTTAGTTTGTAACAAAAAGTCAATTTAAGTTGCGTTCCACCACTTCTCCATCATTTTTTTTTCAACTTAAGCAACTTTTCTTTTGTACTTGAAAATACAAGTGGAATTATCTCATTTCCTTTTTAGAAGACACCATATAATAATATTAATAATAACACAAGAGACAAAAGCAGCAGCATTTTTTGTACGAGGGATGTACTATAGACTAATTTGCTGCTTTGAGAAAAATCAGTATTGCGTGTGCGTGTGTGTGCAAACATTTTTTGAGGGTGGTGTAGTGATATGGTAGCTGTGTCTGTGTCTTTATTGTTTAACTCCCTGATAATTTCCACTCTTCAGATAAGATGAGATTAGTTGATTTGTGCACATCTCTCCTCTCTTGTGTGTGGTTTTGTTAGGCAAAACAGCAATTTGAATGTACTTCATCATTACCAATCTCAGCTCTCCCTCTGCTGCTTGCGTTCCACCTTTTGTGCATAACAATACTACTACTCACCAAGATTATCATTCAATTCATCGAGTGTTCAATAGTGCAAGGGAACCTAATGCATGGATATCTAACAAGTTGACTCTCAAGAGCACAGAGAGTCCCTATGTGATACGCTTCATCAAATCAGAATATCAGACCCAAGTTTCGTCGTTATGTCAGGCATTTTCATTTGTTCACCGATTCACATCTCTCTCTCTCATTTTTAGATCATAGATCTCATCTCATACATTTTAGAACAAAAAGGTCTGCAATTTTTTTCCCATTGGTACCACAGGAGTTGATATAATCGTGGTGTATGCATAAACCCACTTACGCCATCATTTTCATCAAGATGATATAATAGGTTGTGTTCGAGAGAGTGGAGTGGTTACAAATATTTCCCTGACTTTCTCAATCCATTCGCATTCTTTTCTCAGTTACAGATTTTCTCTGATTACCCAAGCATTTTTCTCTAGCTCGCACTCTACACACCACCCAGTCAAAAGACACAAGCATCTTGTAAAACGTAAAAAACCATACGTTACCTATTATCAGCTTCATTATGTCATGATTACAAGCAAAGAAGCACATACTTTGAAAACGTCTTTGAAGAGTCTTTTACTTTTCATTTTTTATACGCGTGAGCTCAAATTCCATACACATTTCGTGCATAAAAACGATACACACACGACAAACCACTTTTTGGGCATGTAATGCTATCCACTTAACTTCAACTAGTTCTCTGTATTTACGCCTCGTGATTTTGTTTTTTTCTGCTTGTGGAAGTAGTCTATTAGATTTTTCCAAGAGACAAAATGGTGAACCAGTTTCTGAACTCATTTTTTTCTCTCTTCTGCAGTGATGCAGTAAATTCCATTTCTAGAAACCTAACAACACACAACACTCGACGAAATTATTATTATTGCTATTACACAGCTGCACTACATTATAATTTACGGGGAAAATATCTACACATACACGCAGCACTTAGGCATGTGTGTATTTCATTGAAATAATAATGTCGTATATGTACATACCCGTGAAGGGGATGACTCCATCCAAATACCATTTCAACGAGGCCTCCATCATAAAAATCTTTTAACCGGAAGGGGAAAAATTCTTTTAATGGGCACACACCCGCAGCAGAGCAGCAACATCAGCAGGACTACACAACCAAGAGAAAGGAATTTTCAAACAACGCAAGATAGATTTTTATCTTCGTCAAAGAGGCTGAAAAACAGAAATTTGTTTCTGAAAAAAAGAAAATTGCAAAAATTGAAGTAGATATCTGGTGTTTTTGTACCTCTTGTTTTGCACTTGGGCCGTGTGAGCAATATGCATGCTTGACTTGCTTCGCTTCTTCAAATCTATCATACAATCATCTTTGTACACACTTCACCACACTCCATATATGATACTTGCTCAGTTGGTGTATATGCACATACATATTTAAAATTTATGTTACATTTAAAATACCTGACTATAACAGCTCCATCATGTTATGCGTACTCGATTTAATTATGTACACAAAGAAAGGAAAAAAATCTGTGTGCACACTGGCACGATGACTTGTTTCCCTTTCTCAGATTCGCTCATCGCTCGTTATTTCAGGTTTGTTTACACAAATCCAACAATATCTGCTGCTTATGTTGTTGTCTGTTTCTGTCTGCTCATTTATTTGCTTGGGTGTCTTCTTTTGATGATCATGACGATGATGATGACTACTACCACCATAAAAAAAATTTTTTTTAGTAAACCCATCTCTTCTTCCCTCATTTCTCTGTGTCTCTATTTGGTTCTGGTGGCTGTGGTTACAACTTACAAGTGAAGAGTGGTGTAAAATTTGGTTGGTGCAGATTTTCTCTTTCAATCTCCATGAAGTTGTTTACTGCGCTTTTTGAACCATGTGTGTTTGTACGCACTTGGAAATAAAAGGAGATTTCACGCAGCAAGCAACTTTTTCTGGTACGCTTATAAAAGTCGACATCTGGTTTGAATAATTTTACTGGATTCTTTCATGATGATGGGCCTACTACTACGCTACTCACACACATTCATTACTATTGCACATTATGATTATGATACTTTCCGGCATACTCCGGTGGTGTAACTGCACGGAATGTCATTTTATGTGCGTATAAGTACAATAAGTGTATTATTCTTGCTCTGTGTGTGTGTGTAATAATGATAAATGTTAGAAATTTTCATTATGGTAGTAAATGAAAGTAATTTGACCAAGCCAGGAAGTAATGATGATGAAGAAAAAAGCTCCACCACGAGAAGGTGACGGGATGTGGGAGCATCAAGGCAAATTTAGAAGGGAATGGGCGTGCATGTATAAAAATGCATACCAAAAATACGCTTTGTGTCTAATGAAATGATTTTTTTTTCTGTTGAGTAGACGGACAAAATAAATGGTTGGGTAAGAATAAGAAATACGGACAGAGTAAAGTTTTGGTTTGTCTAATGTGGAAAAAGAGCGCTGTGTAAAGAGTGAACTTTTAGTTGTCATGAAATTATACACCCTTTCTGTCAGATAATAATATGTATGGGTGTACCGTACCGAAGTGTGTATGGGTGTAATATGTGTGTAAGGAGTCAGAAGTCATGAATAATAGTACGGTGCGTCAACCAACGCAACTCACAAGCAGACGTTTCACGTTTTCTTTGTGCCTTCGAGTAGAATTTTCAAGAGTTTCACCAGCAACGCCAAAAACCGGAAATGATTCTGTATGGTAGACTGGTAGACAACCAGTAGATGCATGCATACTTGTGAGACTGACGAGACTGTAGATAGATTAGGTTGGGACTTGGAGATTTTGAATGAAGTCTTCGATTCGTTTTGCTATACCGGTAGAAATGCAGAGAGATGCACACTTTATGGTGGCTAGGACAAAGTTGATTTAGCATTTCCATCCAAAACTTTTTTTTCTCTTTGCAGTCAAGTTAACTAACCGGAACGGGTGAGAAAGTGGGGGCAATTTTTTGATGTAATAAACATAAAAGGTGTGAATGAACACGCGCACGTACAGGTTTTTTAGTATGAAAGGAAGATCTGAAATAAAACATATGGCTACACAAAATATAGATACAACACCAAGTACATTTGAAAGTATATTTAATGTTTTACTCAGTGTACACGGTATTTAATAACTATGCGAATGATATCAACTGAAATTTCGTACAATACATCGATAAGTTCATAACATTTTTCGGATTCATGACATGTCACACAGTCACACATCTAGTTCATAAAAAATATATTCTAACGTAACGTAGTTAATTCTCATACAATAATTGTTTTAAATATTAATTTAAATTCTAATTTCAGTTCATATTAATTAATTAAGCAGTTAGTTATAACTAGTTACAACTTCGATATGTAAATTTTATTAATTGAGTACTTAAATCTTTCCTTCTAATTCATTTATCAGCTACTCAACGACAAATAATAGCTTAAACTTGTCTTAAATTAAACGCTTTACTTCATTGTTTGCCCTTCACCAGTTCATCATTCGGCCTCGTGGATATATATACCATCGGTGTCATCTTCTTCCTCTTGTCTTGGTATTATAGGATATAAATTATTTACCATACAACTTATCTGATCCTCGATTGAATACCTGTCATTGATGTCGGGTTTCGGTATCTTAGGATTTTCAAAACGGAGCAGAGATACCAGCCAAATGTTTTCATTCTAATAAAAATCAACAGTAAAATACAAAAATAGTTACGTTCAGTTAAATTTAAGTAGATACAAGATATTAGTACCAAAGCTATAAAGGTGTTTCGTAATAATACGTATGTTTTAACTTACGTTCAGTCTTTCTCGGCGAACAAACTTGACACGAACCTTTTCATTAAAACCATAGGATAGGTACATCTCACGAAATTTTAGATTCCATTCCTCGTTCGAGACGTAGCTGAGTTCAGTACGTTGTATTTCCACATCCAGGCGTGCTTTGATGGCATACTTTGGCCGGGCTACTATTTCATGGTGAAGGTACAGAAGGTTCGGTTTGTTACTAATGGTGTGATACTCTCCAAGATCCAATAGTTGAACCTTGTAACAAAAGTCAGTATCATTCGAGGGGTCATCCAACTTCTCCACAATTTTTGCTCGTTTCCACTCGTTGGTCCTTTCTTCTTGATGGTACACGCAAACGATAGCCCCTGGGATGAGCATATCTGGTTTGGGAAATAAAGCACGGCGCGTTGTTGACCAAACCTTGCTATGATAAAGGTCTCTATAAACGAACAAAGGAAACAATCAAATATGCATTGCAAATTATTAAGTCTTAGTTTAAAAATAATAAACTTGAATAAAAATTGGTGGATACTGTGTGCTCCGAATAAACTTGTTGACATTTTCTGGGTACTCGTCACTAAAGATAAGGTACAGTTCATCGGAACCGTAGATGACGGACACGAAACAAACTCGTTCATCCCCTTCCTTAATCCAATCACCAGCTGATGACAGCTTCACCGTCCGCGGGTTGAGAAAACCAAACGTACGATAATTAGTTTCTTCCAATTCCACCACTGACTTATGAGTATAATTATAAGTCTCCGTCAAGCTTTTTCCCGATACGGTGGATCCCATTGTTGCCATTGTTGCAATTGAGAAAACGTCATCCTCCTCTTCGGCATCCTCCTCTTCGTCATCCTGGTTATACAACGTCAATCTTGGAAGCGTAGCCATTAGCTTCTTGTCCTTGTCCATTTTACAGTCGCTCTAGCTGTCAGTGTTTACACTAAATTAACCAGCAAAATTGTCAATTTCACTATAATTAGTAATGTACACGCTACAATTTGGTTAAAAAACAGTAATGTTAATTGTTGTAACTGTAGTTGGCATCACCTAAAATTACCAAGTTACTGAACAGTAAAATAAATGCTGATTCCGGGATTTCCAACGTGAACGGCACTAATTTTTATTTATTGATGAAAATAGAGTTGAAAAGGTAGTTTGATCTTTGAAACTGAAAAGGTTTTGATCACGGAAAAATATTTTACGGTCGAGAAGAAATCAAAGTCAGTATCAAACAGACTAAGCAGAGTGTGAGAGTGAGTGAGAGTGGAGTGAACTTCAAAGAGTTGAAGACAAGCAATACGTAATTTTTCATATATACATGCAATTTGTCTTACAAAAATAGTCTAGTAGTTGGATTTCATACAGGACAAAATGATAAATGAAACGAGCAATCGTTTTTCAGGCGAGCGGGTCGGTCGAGGCGATTACGCGTTGCACCGTTGTCGTCCCAAGTACTCATTATGGTAGTATTAGTCAAGCATTAAGTGACCGAGCTAGTAGCTGAAATGCAATGTTCAATCGGTTTTACATCATATTTGCGTATTTGCATTTTCATCAATACCATTTTCAGTTTTGTACAAAATGTGTATTTGTATTACAAAATATTCTCCTATGCCAATCACATATTATATATCAAAAGCTCTTCATTTATTGGCGATTATTACTCAAACTAGTAATGTCTTTGATGAATGATAACTTCAAAGAAAAGTTTTTTTTTTATCAAATTACGAAACCAAATCGGGTTGAACATATATTGCGTCACTGCTGAATTGGTTTTGTATTAATCTCAATTTAATACGTTAAACGGAGCATAACACTCTTACACATTCCAAACTTGTGTTGTTACGTAATTAAAAAACGAGTTACCGTGGCCAGGTTAGCATTATTTTGAAAAAGTTCAAAGTTAAGTCAACTGGAGTTCTCCTTTGTTATTAGTTTCATTGTATTATCAAACTAATTAATTAATTTTACTTCTGA
Source organism: Callyntrura guangdongensis (assembly GCA_027744295.1). Lineage (NCBI taxonomy): Eukaryota > Metazoa > Arthropoda > Collembola > Entomobryomorpha > Paronellidae > Callyntrura > Callyntrura guangdongensis. Next base: position 12,280 of record JAHZNB010003777.1, read on the forward strand.
AAATTAAAAAAAAACTGTCTGTCGCATTCAACTTATCCTGTGTATAGTTTAACCTAATCAAATCAGTAAAGTAAACCTACAAATCGGGTTGTGTACTGATGAAACCAGTAAAGTTGGGACCTTTGTTTTTCCTGTTCACTTCAAAGTAATGCTGATTACGCAAAAAAGTGTTGGCACATACGTGTAGTTTTACAAAGAGAACGAGTACCATGATGAGTATGTGTTTGACTACTACTTGTCAACTCCAATCCAAACTCTTTTAAGTAAGTGGGCGTGTTGTCGGTAAACCAAGTAGGGCTCTCATCTTCTGCTCAGATGTAATACGGAGCTATTGATTGAATTTACCTGGAAAACATGATGAAAAGTCGATGCGAATAATTACTTGTGCAACCCAGTGTGGAGTTCATACATGTTGGTTAGTAAACACTCAGGGAAGAGAAGGCCATCAATGGAGCATAATGTAAGGTAGAGCTACAACATGATAGCAGCAGGATTATTTCATTACAGATCATTAATAAATTAATGTTTCTTGCTATATACCTAATGACTAATGAGGCAAGCACAAAACACCTAGGCATCATCATTCATTATTGCAGTCACGGTGTTTTTGTGGAACTTTGCACCTAAGTATTGCATTGAGACTATTGAGAGTGCTACTCAGCAGGAGTGGTTTTTCCCCACCTCTCCCGTGAAAATAAACGAGCGAGAAAGTTGGCAAGCAAAAAAAGTCGCGTCTCGGTATTTACTAATATCATTACTAATGCTTGGCACGAAATGAAATAATGCCCGTCTCAACCTCGATCCGTTCTTTTTCCCTTAATAATGATATTTTCGACAATAATTAGCTTTTCCAGTAGCAAAAGCCACTTTAGTGTTTACGATAACCATAAAAATCATTTTTACCAAGTTTGATGGTTATACTAGTAGTACTAAAGACGAGAAAAGTGCTCGTTCCCCTTTGGTTCGTGACCACTTGTTAGAGGAAAGTTTGAAAAGTATGGCAGCATTTATTACCGTAAGTGCTGTGCCGACGACGGCGTCATTTTGCTTCTGAAGAAAGGATCTCTGAAGAGAGAGAGAGAGAAAGTGTGTTTTGCAGGGTCATGTTATATTTTAAGTACGCAGATACGTACGTGTTCGAACAAAGACTTGGATGCTGAGTGAGTAAAAGCCGCATGATGTGATCACGATGACACACTTGATTGAGGTCACAACCGGTTTGTATTCAAGCTTAAAAAAGTAGGTGTCTGCCTTACTTAAATAATTAAATAATTTTATTTTTTCAAGCTTTAGGAATAATATAATGTTATGCATCATAAACCTAGCAGCAACCAGGGCACACTGAATGACGGTCCTGATGTAACATAATTTAATTACCATTTCAATTAGTTTAAGTAACCGTATTTTTCAAAATTCGTAACGCAAGGGAATCGCATCATTTAATTTTTCATTTCCTATTTTCCTTGTAGTCATAAAAGCAGGTCAAAAAGAAGCGGTACCTTATATCATTCATCACATCATCATAACAACGAGAATTATGTTTAGAATCAATTTGGGAAATTGCATGAGCCGGGACTTTTGTAAAAAGTATTTTGCGTAGGATGCAGGTGTATGACAATGATACTAATATTAATAAGACTAAAGTTACAACAAAAGCGTTGAGTGCCTTTTTATCTTACTACTTCTGCTACTGTTCGCATTCATCTCTTTCATTTTTTGTTTAACAGCCAGGAAAAGATTATTAAATTGAATTCACAATCTATAGAATAATACTCTGTCATCTTGTTGCTCGGTATTCGGTATTCACTTTTCAGCCTACTGCTGTATTAATATACAGCAAACTACATCTCCGGCTCAAGCGTATTAAATTATTATTATATATCGTACTATTGTGTTATTATGACTTTCGTAGCTGAAAATCTTTTCAGTTAGTAATGATTTTAGCGTGTTTGTCTGTCTGTCGTCATCATATCGCTACGCGCTTCAGCCGAGTTGGCTCAAATTTGGCATACAAGCACATTATGGAACCCCTATAATATACTTTCAGCAAATTTAGTCAATCCCCGGGGGTCATTCCAAAATTTAAACTTCAGCCAAATTAGCGATACTAGTTCAAATGAAAAGTCTGAATATCAACTTTGACCTTTATTGGTTGACTCCTAGAAGGGGTCTATTTTTGCAATTTAGTGTATAACTAAAACAATAGGCAAGCTATGTACAAACCAACTAGTAATTAAATTTATCAGCTTGTATAGCTACAAATGTTTTCAGCTACGTCTCTATGGCTGCAATTACTGCAAGTTTTCATTATTATTTTCACTCAAGTTTGCTATAGTTATATATACGACTTTTGGAATAAAACTATAAATAAACTCACCTGTTTCCTTACCTTTCAAAATTTTGAAAATTAATTTTTGACCGTTTGTCCTCCAGCTAATTTTTCCTTTTGTAATCTTACTACTCATACAATTTCCTAAGTAAAGGTACCAACTAAACTAAAACTAAATACCCCT